>JALIZH010003903.1:0-80490 GCA_030522465.1 Rhipicephalus appendiculatus | reverse complement strand
CGACGCGATGTACGTTTTTTTGCTGGGGAGCGCGGCGATTGGGACGGCCGGAGAGAAACCCGCCGCGCGCCCGCCATCTCGGAGGCCATGACCAGATGTGCTGGTTTCCACTAGTTGCCACGGGGTGCCGCCACGTGCCGGTGCCGCGCACCATAGTCCACTAACATAACGGAGTGTTCACACTAGCACGCCGAGGAATCACAACGGGACAGACAACGGACGAACACATCACCGACATCATATTTCATCGCGTACGCTCAAGGTGATGACGGGCGCTAACGTAACTTCATTTCCCCGTGCTATCCGCCGCGCTTTTATTACTTAGTTCCCTTAACTTCTACACCCGCGACTTCTTTTACGGCTGTGTTTTTGAACATATATTTAGAGCGGTAGCTCTTCTTCTCCCGGTACAATGTCAGAAAACGACTTTGAGCGTGCATTTGACCTTGAAGCTCAGCCGACGTCAATTTTCTCCTCCTCCTCCTCCTCCTCGTCGTGCATACGTCGTATTAGCAACGGGCATGCGCATGTGTCAGTTTGTTGTAATTTCCCGCGCATAATCATAATCATACTCCGTCGGTCGGCTCGAGGCCAACAGCTGGTGGGCGCGCGTGCCTCTATCCCTCAACCCCTGTCACGTGCTTACCGCGCCTGTAATACAAATTCAGAAATGTGGACAACTTGCCGCTGCTTTCCGCGCGCGGGCGCCGACGCGAGGGACACCGCTGCGGCATCCTTTCCGCGTTAGCTCCTATCGCTCTACGAGCTTGCTTTTTCACGAAATATGAGCTATTATAGCATAGACTATTTTACGGACGGGTTTCAGTGCCGCCATATTGGGCTGTTAACATTTGTGTTTTGCATCTTTAACAACTAAACGAACAGTGTTACGGTAGATGCATACGCACGACAACGGTTGGGCTGGTGCATACAATGTTTCATGACCTTACTAATTCATGTCGCAATATACAAAAACGAGGAAAACATCGGCAGCCCAAGATGGCGGCGCCCATGTGTCCTAGGTAAAATAGTCTATAGCCTGCCCCGTTTGCTCTATCCAGATCACACAACGCGCTGCGACCGTAAGGAGGCGCGTGCGATTTGTCACTAGCAGTGCAAGTCGCAGCACTTGTATGGTTTGGAATACACGCCTCGCCTCCACTAGGCTTATGATGTCGCGATATTCCCCGTGGATGGGGGGTGGAGTTGAAAGGTGGTCATCTATCCTCATTCACAGGGTCTAAAGTGGATACGCCTTGCGATCCCAACGCTTACGATTCGTAAATAGCAATACGTGACCTAAGGAAAGTCATTAAAGTTATTACTGAATTTCAATCAGCTAATTAAGTGCTTACGTCTCCAGCGCAAGTTATATCCGCCACTTGGAGTAATGTTGCTCCAGAAAGGACTGCAATTATATGCTGTCACATACAATGTTTAAAATACTGTATTGTCTAAGAAAACTCTTGGTATATGCGGTGAAGGACTTCAGAGAAATTTGTTTTTCACGGACGCACTAATAAGTTCCTGTACGCACAAAGAAAAAGAAAAGGCTTTTCGGGATTGCAGAATCCCGGAGTATATGTACTCTCTCCCTCTGTAACAGCAAAAGTGTTGATGATGTCACGCTGCTAACCGCGATATTTTTGTGGCGAATACGGTATCATCAAAAGTAGCGAGAACTCATCAGATATTACGTATATTATACTAGGATCTTGATAAGTACATAAAAGGCAAAATTACAACTGCACGTGGTTTATACCCGGTGAACAGTAATCAAAGGCTTTCTTTAATTGAAACACGTTACGATAAGAGAAGTGCACAAATGGGAAATATGGATGTAAAATAACAAACGCAATTACGAGGAATACAAGCTGCCCCACACACCGCACTTTTAGCACCTTCAGGTCTTGATCTCAAACTGAGCACGGCAAACGACATAAGACACCTCTTTAGATACTTCATAGAACAATAACGCAGAAATATCTTAAATGAATATATTAAGCATCGCGTTTTATGTAATCTGGATATGCATATAACGCCTGATACGATACTACTGTACCAGAAACGGATGGCGTCTATCTATAGCAACTTGGCGATCTCTTGGCAACATCACGCCTGCTCGAAGAAAGAGCACTTCCTGCTGGGGTTCATAGGCGCCTTGGGCTGGCAAGAGAAGGCGCGTCCGAACGCGTCAATGTTTCTGAGGACCCTCGAGCACAGTTGGCCCATGCCGCACATGGTACGACAGAGCGTCACGAAGAAGAGCATGTCCGGAGTCAAGGAGATGTTCTTGTTGACGGCGTAGCGGAGCTGTTCGTCCTCGTGGTGCTCCCGGAATGCCCGGTACGCAACCTGGGCGGCGGCCACGTGCATGAGCACTCCGGACCTGCCGGCCGCGCAGCTGACCTTCTCCTGGAACATCTTGCGAGTCTTCCTGGACATCCAACTTCTCACGGTCCTCTTGGAGTCCAGGAACGAGCCGCTCTGCGAGATTGCGGTTTTGCGGCGCGTAAGTATGCGCGTTGACCTCCGCGATCGGGCAGCGCTCTTAATCCCGGAAGACACTTGTGTAGCCCAAATGGGTGAAGCACGTGCTCATTTAAACTGCAATCTGCTTCTGGCATTTTCCTACCTGTGCTGCCATCTGCCGTTTCGGTAGGGCTTTGGTAGGGGCCAGGAGAACCAGTATTGCCAGAATGTAAGTATCTGAGATCCAGAAGCGTTTCGCGAGTTTGCCGCTAGGGGAGGGCGCATGCGCCACTCCAAATTGAGAAAGGCATATTAGTCAGCTGCCTGCTCGTAATAAGATCACATGCTACGTGACGCCAAACAGGCAAAAAAGAGTGTTCCACACTCGCCGCAATGGCAACAGGCGGCGCTGACTGAGGCTCCCACGTTTAAATGCACATATATACCCTATAAAGTGGACGGAGGGATGACCGCCACCGTAGCTCAGTGGTAGAGCATCGGACGCGTTATTCGAAGGTCGCAGGTTCGGTCCCTGCCGGTGGCAAGTTATCTTTTCGTCCACTTTTCGTTCTTCACATTTACAATACAATTACATCTAATAACATCCCCTATACTTTCCTTGGCATCATTGGCTGTTAGTTCTCATTAATATTTCAGTTTAGGCACGCGTGCTTCTACATGTCAATGTTTAGAAACAAACGACCGCTTTCTCAGCGGCATTTACCGCTAAAGCCCCTATAACTGAAAACGATTGCGAGGACGTGGTGTGCGAAGACACAATAATGACCAAGAATTCCATTACGGTTGCAATATGAACGCGTGCATTTCAGTAACTCAGCATTTTCACGAGGACAAGACACTTTTGAAAGCAAGCACATCACGCATTCGTTCCAGAAATATCAGAGGCTGTGGCCTAGTAATCCAGTCAATGCTGACACGATGCACATGTATCACTGCGCTTCTTCATAACGATCTGTACAAGGACGCGTTCAGCATGTATTTCGGAGCCGCCAATCAATTTTTCTCTTGATTGGATGTTTTCACACGAGCCGGAGGAGTGCGCTTGTCCCTGCTTTCCCGATGGTTTGCCCACGGCTCCACTATAGTCTTCGCATTTTCTGCGCAGTTATTACGTTTGAGGTAGTCTCCCTCCCACATTAGCTTGTGGTGGCCACCACAACACACACACACACAAACACACACACACACACACACACACACACACACACACACACACACACACACACACACACACACGCGCGCGCGCGCACACACACACACACACGCACACACACACACACACACACACACACACTGTTTACATATGGAAGCACCTTGTTTGGTTCCGAACTTTGTTAGAAGCGCATATTTGTCCGTTTGAAGAACACGGGGCTTTCACTGTTGCACCGGGACTCGAACCCAGTAACTCCCGCATTAGGCGAGGACGCTGAACAATTTGACCACCACCGCGCTTCAAAAAGACGATACCTTATCGGGTTTTTTTTTTTGTTTGTTTGTTTGTTTGTTTGTTTGTTTATTTTTTTGTTTGTTTTTTTTTTTCCTAGGATCGCTTTCGTCACATGATGGTATCATTAAAGAAGGTTTTTGGGTGCCCTGAGCTCTGGGGCGTTCGTGCTTATATTCGTCGCATGCAGTTCTTGTGGGTTTCTGGACGGAACGCAGATAGTGGACTGCCCTATTAATGAATCAACTCCATACATTCGTAGGGATTTTTTTCCTTGCTACTTCTAATCGCATCGGCGCACAAGTGCCACTCGCCTGCGGATCAAAGGCTCCTGACCAGTTGCCTAGCAACGGCCGCTCCGAAGCCTCCGTAGTTGACCGAAGGCGGTGCGCCGATGTAGAAGAAGGGCGCCGCCGCCATGGCCGGGTTCACGTACAACGTGTTCCACCAGTACTCGTATTCCACCGGGAACGAGTACATGCCGTGACGGTGCAGCATGGTGTCGTTCAGGGGCCAGCCAGGGAACGTGACACGATGCAGTTCGGCAGCCTGCGCGGTCCGTTTGGGTGCCCTGGGTAAGTGGCTGTACGCGTGCTTACACGAAATTGAGACAGGTATCGTAGAGCACATGTATCTTAAGTGCCGCATATATTGTCCGGAAGGCATAATGACAACTTACGTATTCCAACAGAACTATATGTCATTGGAAGTGAAGGCTACGGAGGCGGAGCGTCCGCACAATCGTGTTGCTTCGCAAGCAGTACGGCAGCTTGCGGCTGATTTCGGTTTTGCTCGCTCGCATCGTTAACACGTTTACGAAAATATATCCACGAAAATGTGAATGGGAGGAACATTTCGATAGTTCAGTCTACATTTTAGTGTCATATTACGAGTGTATTTTTCTTGGAGAACGAAAGAGCGCGTTTGCGGCCGCACACTGACCCAGTGTGTCAAGGACGCCATGTTTACTTTGGAAAACGGGTTTTTCGGTGGCGCGGTGGCAAGAGGCGCGCTCGCAGTGTTCGGCCCAGGCGCAGTGCAGTCCCGGGCTCCAGGAAGAGCTAGACGTTCTGCCGGGCGAGACGCGTGCGTGTACGGAGGACCACGGAGCCGGGCTAGGCCCAGGGTGGCCGAGGTTCCGAGGATCCAGGTGCCAGGGTTGGAGCCACTGGCTGAATCAAGGATCGCCGAGCGGTGCCGAGCCGTACCGGGCGACGCACCAGCCTTGGACGTGGGCCGCTGGCCCATGAGCTTCTGCACCCGAGCTGTGCCTGGTGGTGCCCTGGCCGAGGCGAGAAACGCCGGTGGTTGAGCTGCCGCACCGCAGCTGTGTCGAGCAGCATTCAAGCACGGCGCACACGGTGCTGTGCTGGACGGAACCCGCACGTGGAACCGCCACGCGTGGGGATCGACAGTCTGAGGCCGCGCTCGTCCAGGCATCTCCTAGACGCTGCTACCGCTGCTCGAAAGTCGTGAGCCTCAGATGATGGGACTACCACCCGTTCTTTCTCCTCGTGTGCTGTGGTGGACGTTCCGACGACGAACACGCCACCGAGTTCTCTTAATTTTTTTAGCTTGTTATATAAATGTTGGAAAATGACTCCCTGTCTGTTTCCTGTGCCGCTGCACAATACTAGAAGTGACCGAACCGTCCTAAAACATCACCGATATGTCACTCGAATGCTGACATCAAATTACTATCAGAAATGACCCATATGCGAGATATGGAAGGGGCCTTCCAAATGACAACGCTAGCCGTCATCTTGTTCAAGCTACCCCTCCCGCTCCAAGCAACTTATATGTCCCTGCCCTTGGGGAACAAAATTTTTTTAATGCGGCCTGCTAACTGTGGTGAGCTTGAGACCCCTGCTGTAATGTAATGACTTCTCGGATTTTAGGGTACTTGAGTAAAAACTATGACTTTAACGTAAAGCATAACCGGACAAAGACGGAGCATGTAAACGCCACAAGCGCTCGTCCTTGTTTCTTGCTCAGTCCTTGACCTTGTTAACAACTCGACCAGATGGCCATTCTACTCATCTTCAATATGACCATGGACCCAGGTTACCTGCAGCCAACCACGGAATGGTGAGTGAAGCAGGCGTGGCAAGGTCTCCTGGGAATTGTTGTCGACGGACCTGAAGGGCTCGAAATGCGTCAGACGCACAATGGCCGCCGCCTCGGTTCGCGCTTGTGGGTCAATCCAGGTTGCCGCGTCGGAGATCAGCCGCTGGGTGGTGTTGCGCAGGTCTTCGAAGATGCCGCTTACGTTGCCCAGGAAAAGGGAGCCTCCGAGAGCCGCGCTCCTCTCGAGGAAAAGCCTCCTCCGGAAGCGGTTCTCGGTGAGCCAGTAGCACATGCCAGGAACGAAGCGAGCCACGGCCTCTTCGTCGCCGTACGTGGCCACGGCTGCCGTGTACGAATTGGCGAACGAGTACTTGTCGATGAAGCCCCACGCCACTTGCTCCAGCATATCTGCATTGCTGAACCTTGAAATGCGGCGGGACAATAGGGGAAAAATTAAATTTGAGTAGTAGTTCCGCCCTGTGAAGGTGTATGACCAGTGATGCTACGAATGAAGGAAGGGAATTTTCGAAGGCTCGTTTCGTTGCTTGATACAACCTTAATGAAAACCAGCAGATAATGACGCAAAGGAAAGTTCAAGGCACGTTAATTGTACTGTTTTTAAGTGTAGTGTAATAATAGTGATGTAGATGTGAACAAAATAAAGTGGACGAAAGGACAACTTGCCGCTGGCAGGAACCGAACCTGCGGCCTTCGGATTACGCACCCGATGCTCTTACCAACTGAGCTACAGCGGCGGTCGTTCCCTCGAGCTACAACGGCGGTCGTTCCCTCGTCAACTTTTCGGGTATTTATGTGCATGGAAACCCTAGGAGCGTTAGTTAGCGCCGATCTTAGCCATAACGGCAAGTGTGGAACACTCTTTGTTTCTGCCAGATGACATCACGTAGCACGTGAACCTTTACTGAGTGATGTATGTAGGCACAGAGCTGGCACAGAACTTCGCACCATAGCTGATCATACACGCCGCTACTAAAGTGAGAATGTCTGTCCAGAAAGTTCGCTTATAGAATTTAGTCTATGCTTCTTTAAAGTTCTCCATTTGGGCAGCAATCGTCTTTGTGCCGTGTCATTGGTAATCTTGTCTGACGAATATTCCTAGCAATGTGTGTTTTTTAGCATGCAGACATATCAAAGCCTGACTGACGCATACTTGAGATAGTTCTCACATTCGTGCAGTCTAAACAAGTTCACGTGCCGTTTGGCTCCTGTGTTCGAACAAGACAGAAGTGAAGCCAAAAACTGGAGTACATCCACACGTCCCGCAATGAAGTGATAAGTGAGAACATCTCATTGCCTGAAATTATCCTGGCTAGTTCTCACTTATGGTTGCATAAGTTATTGCACCAGCCCATACCATTTCCCGCCTTGCGCCACAAGACCACGCCACCACATTTCAGCACTGTTTTCTTTCTGCACACAACCCAATATTTCTGCGCATATCGCCTTGATCTCTAATGATACAACTGTCACCGTGTTACGTGTCCACCTCTCATCTTATGTCCTATACTTTCTTGTATAGTTTATATACAAGAAATAATAAGAAAAAAAAGAAACAAATGTATTTATAAATAATGCACGGAGCCTTCGCGTTGAAATTTCGCTCGTATCTATTTGCTTATGTTCCCAGCACCATAATCTTCACATCACCTTGATAACGCCAATGAGCCTACTAACCAGTGGCGTAGCCAAGGGGGGGGGGGGGGGTTCAAACCCCCCCCCCCCGAAATTTTTCAGTTTTGCTTGCGTATATATGCACGCACACATACAAACGCACGCACGAACATACATAAAGTATGGTTGAACCCCCCCCCCCCCCCCCCCCGAAAAAAAATTTCTGGCTACGCTACTGCTACTAACCACAACAGGACGAGAAAAAAAACATGGCGTCTCCCCTCTAGAGCAGTATTCTGCTTCAGCGTTGTGCTACTTCCGTTTTCCTATGTATGTTATTCACCTCTACGATGTACTGAAGATACCATAATAATAAATACCTTTCGAAAAGCATGTTGGTCGTGGTGGTGACGACCTTGTCGACGAGCAGCAGATTGTCGTTGGGCAGCAGGTCGTGTGGACGGAGGTGCTTGTTGAGGTATTCCAGCCAGCGGCCGCTGCTTACGTTTGGCGTAAGCAGGTCCAGGTGAACCATGCGCAGCTTCATGACGACACGGTTGGCGCTAACAAGAGCATTTGTGGCGAAGCGCAGAAATGTTTCCTCGTCAGCCACCAGGTCACGCATCTGGGCCAGCGGAGTGTCACCGGCCCCGTACAGGTGGTACATGGCCTGCACGTACTTGAGCCGCCGGCCATCCACCTTCGAGTAGTTGAACCAAGAGGCGCGCCGGAGAGTTATGTGATTGTAACTCATGCACAGGCTGTACCTGCGCAGGATGTTCGAGTCGCCGTGAAGGACGAAGTTTGGAAACCTAGGATCTGCCCCGCCGTCGTTGTTTTTGAATTCCGCCGCTTCCATCACACCGAATATATGTGGGGGGCAAAATGCAGAAAAATTATGTTTATTTACAAATTATTGTACGTTGCGGAAATATAGCTTAACGCAATTTCATCTAAACGGGATGACCTTCTTATCAGATCGTGCTTCTGCTACGAGAAACATGAATTATTTTTAGCGTGCAACAGCTAGGAAGCAGACCCGACCAAACCCTTAACCACTCTTCGTGGTAGCCACTCTGTCATTGCCAGATTCTGCCCACGAAACTTGAGGGTTATTCTTTGGAGCTCAAAATTAGAAATAGGAACTTCAAAGCCAACATGAGGGAAGTGAAGAAAAGCAGCGTCACTCTTCAAAGGCTGGCAGCAACAACAGAAAGGTTTCAACATACATACTACCCAACAAATTGAGCGAAGCCGCATCAGCAATCGCAGCCCGACTTGCACAAGCTTGTGCGACCTGCACTATCTGTAGTGCACCGCTTGCATAATGTGGGCACTGTGGGCAAGTTCAGCTCCCGCCGGCGGCATGTCCCTTGCTCAGGCGCTATTAAGGCGAAAGCCTTTATAGGCTCATACTCGCGGCATCCGTCCGTGCCCTGGAACGGTTCCAACGGTGGCCTCTCCCCCTCATACTCTCCCATCAATCATGTAATTGCAGAGAGTATAAAAAAAGAAAGAAAGAAAGAGAAAAAAAGTAAAAAAGACATGGCATAGTCAGTCGAATGGCCACTGGCTTTCGCCGAACACACTTTGAAATTTACAAAGTGTCAATTTTTCCGTTTGTCTTATAATTTATATGCTATTAAGACTACCTACAACTTGCCGTATGACTTCCTTGACTGCTTTACTTGCTGACATTGACTGTGGTTTTGCTCGGTACAAGTTTGATCAGTATATAGGCATAATCTTCATTGGTATGGCTGCGTCAATCTCGACCATCGCAACTGCGTGAAATATATACTACATGTCAAGGACAAACTGTAGCCAGTCATTGGAGCTCCCTATGGTTGTGGAAAACAAGGATGTAAGGCAGGGAGACACGATCTTCCCATTGCTACTCACCGCATGCTCACAGGAGTTATTCAGGGCCCTAAATAGGGAAGAGTTAGAAATACGAGTTATTGGAGAGTACCTTAGTAACGTGCGATTCGCTGATGGCTTTGCACTGACGAGTAACTCAGGGGACGGATTGCAACTCATAATTACTGAATTGGACAGGGAAAGCTGAAGGTTAGGTCTGAAAATTAATATGTAGAAAACTGAAGTAATGTTCCACCGTCTCGGAAGAGAACAGCGCGTTGCGACAAGTAGTGAGGCTCTGGAAATTGCAAAGGAATACGTCTAATTGGGACAGGTAGTAACCGCGGAGCCGAACCATGAGACTGAAGTTACTAAAATAAGGATGGGGTGAAGCACATTCGGCAAGCGTTCTCAAATCATGAATGGTACTTTTCCTCAATCCCTCAAGAGGAAGGTATATAACAGCTGCATCTTACCGTTACTTACCTACGGAGAAGAAACCTGGAGACTTACAAAGAGGGTTCAACTTAAATTGAGGACGACGCAGCGAGCGATGGAAAGGAAAATGATAGAACCTTAAGAGACAGGAAGAGGGCAGAGTGGGTCAGGGAACAAACGGGTGTTAAGGACATCGAAGTCGAAATCAATAAGAAATGGACATGCGCAGGACACGTACTGCGTAGCAGGGACGTAGGCAGGATTTTTTTTCTGGAAGGGGGGGAGGGGGGACACCTCTTTGATCTGAAGTGGGGGCCGGGCAGGCAAATGGTCATTTTAACCTCTGTATGCCATGGCAAAAAAAAAGAATTTTGGGGGGTGCACGTGCCCGGTGAGCTACCCCTTGGCTACGCCATTGGTGCGTAGGCAAGATAACCGCTGGTCATTTAGGGCAACTGTCTCGGATTCAAAGAGAAGGAAAACGCGCGACGGGGAGACAGGAAGTTAGCTGGGCAGGTGACTAAAAAGTTAGGCGGTATAACGTGTGGGGTCTGAAGATGAGCCCCACTCTCGGAACACGCGGACACAGTGCATTTATTAACCTGCTTTTACATCACGACGACCTCGCCAGCCAAATCTAATACATCACTAGTGACACGCTAAATAACCTCATACAATATACCAATACAACACACAAGCAAACAACATAACCAAACGAAGAAACATAACGCTTACAGAAGGTACCTCGAATGCGGCGTCGCCGACGTTCGACTCACCACGAGGGGTCCACGGGAAACGAATCGCGGTGTTGTCCCCCGTGGACACACCGCAGGACACATCTGTCCACGCACGCTGCCAAACCCCAAAAAAATACTCGCTCCTGTTTCCTGTGCGCCCACCTAATCTCGCCTCCGCCAGGTGACACTGCTGGCGCCACCACGCTAACCCTACCCCGCACGAGCACAGAGCCACCTCTCGCTCAGTGGCTGTTAAGCCTAACTGCGGCTAATCCGCGAGACGCACGTACGCCGTGAGGCGCAAATGACTTTAAAGGAGATGATAGCATCCCCACAATCGTGGCAGCAGCAAATAGACTGGGTTGATTAGAAAAACATCAGAGAGGCATTTGTCCTGCAGTGGGCATAGTCAGGCTGATGATGACGGTTTGTGGTTCTTGAGGCAGGGGGGAGGCGAACGAGACGAAGAACTTTGTTTGGGTCATGAGAAACGTTACTGTTTTAGAGCAACGCCGCGGGTCGCTCCCTCGCAAGGACCGAGAAGCCTAGCCTAACCGCCAGATAGTGGGCTCTCTGGGTCGCACTCCTCTTCTTTGAGCCTACCGTCGCCCTGTAACGAGGGTCACCACCAGAGCATATGTTCAAAGGTTACTGACGGCCCCGTAATCAAGGCAGGTAGGTTCGAAAGCCTCGCGAAGAGACGATGCTAAAGAGAGATAGACTAGCTTCATACTTGGTGTGTAGCATTCTAAACGTGGTGGCCTGAGGTCTAGACGACTTGCTGAGCGGAAGGAGAAAGACCGTCTACACAACTGTAATTTTTGGTGATTTTTTTTATAGTGAGTAAAACGTCTCTAAACACGCCACAGGCAGGGTTGCCGTTGGTGGCTACTTTGCGCCAAAGTGGCTACTTTTGGACCCCGTTGGCGACGAAAATTTCCGGTTGGCGCCATGGCTCTTTTTTAAACTTCTGGTTTTACTGATTCAAAATGGTTTTATTTATTCATCAATAGTAAGGACTATAGATGTTGATAATACCGCTTCTGTTCTATTTGGCTAGAAATTCGGCGATAATAACAAATGACATGGCTACTTTGGTTACTTTTGGCGTGAATTCTGGCGCCTTTTCATGTCCACCCAACGGCAACCCTGGCCACGGGCAACCTATGTACCTACGTCCTCCCCTGCGCGGAGGGTAAGTGCGTGCGTGCGAGAGTGAGCAGTGTCGTGGTTGGCGAAGGAGTCGATTTGGGGTTGGAGATGCGCAGGAAACTAGGTATTTGTGTGCGTAAACATTGTCCTATGTTCAAATATTTTGAAAGATTCGGCAGAGATGGAACCAGAGGCGCAACTCCCCGACCACCGCCCTGGAGTCAGTGAAGATTTGCAACCTAATATCACCCAATAGTGCAAGAGCTATGGCCACCTGCTCTGCCCTCGAGAGTGTAGTGTCCCTAAGCTATGCAGCATCGATGATCGAACTTACGTGATTGACGGAGACAACGGAAAACCAAGCCGAGTAAATGTACCGTGCGGCATCGACAAAACACACCGAACAAGGTTCGTCCCTGATGCTCCTAAGAAGCATGACTGTCCTACGCCTACGCCTGCCGACGTTGTGCTGTGGATGGACGTTCAACGGGAAAAGACCTGCCAGGTCGTCCAAAAACTCAAGACTGCGCGCCTGAACGAGCGCAGGACTGAGTTCTAGGATAGCAAGAATCTGCCTACCAGCCGGCGTAGACGACAGTCGGACAAGCTGAGCAGTCTTTTGGGATTTCAATCATCTCATCCAGGTTGTTATGGACTCCAGCTACATGAGCTGTTGTGTGCTGGTCCGCGCGCGGACGCGCAGCACCTTCTTTATGCTCCTTTTGATGAAAGTTTGTAGCCCCTTTTTTTCGAATCCGCATCAAATGTGCATGGCAGCAACGCACGTAATATGACTCAGCAAAAAGGCGTGACAGACCGCAGGAATGTTTTCCTCCCAGGAACCCCCTATTTCTGCAAAACCCTATTAATCAAGCTGATCATGTCCTCTGTCTTAGTGTAAATCTTGGCGATCGTCCGCCCGTTGTACCCGTAGGACTAAATAACCATGCCCAGCACTCTGACAGAATTCACCCTGGGAATGGGGAGCACCTCTTTCTACTGATGTTTGTGCCCAAGGGCGTCTTAAAAAGATATACCGATGCTACAAAAGGTGAAACGAAAAAAAAACGGCAGATCCCACGCATTGTGGGAATCGATGTAATGCGAAGCATCCAGCAAGGAGCAAATCATGCCGCACATAACATGCATGTCATTATTTGCATGTTAGTACCTGTTATTTATGTTCGTCATGCAGTCATGTCATGCAATACCAATTTTAGGTATATCAAGCTAGCGAAACGGCCGCGAGCGCACCAGGAGCATGGCATGTAAATCACGTTGCACATGACATACATGTCATGATTTTCATGTTACCGCCTGTCCACTTATGTTCGTTATACAATGACGTCCCGCATACCAACCTTGGTGTATATCAAGCTAGCGAAACGGCCGCGAGCATAGCATGAGCGTGGCATGCAAGTCATGTTGCACATGACATGTCATGATTTCCATATTACCACTTGTCATTTATGTTCGTCCCACAGTCACGTCATGCAATACCGAACTTGTTGCACCATGAGTGTGGCATGTAAATCATGGTGCACATGACAGGATTTTACGATTTTCATTTTACGATCTGTCATTTATGTTTGCCATACAGTCACATCAGGCAATACCAAATTTAGTGCATATCAAGCTAGTGAACTGGCCGCGAGCGTGCCATGAGCGTGGCATGCAAGTCACGTTGCACATGACATGTCATGATTTCCATACTACCAGTTGTGATTTATGTTCGTCACACAGTCACGTCACACAATACCAAATTTGGTGTATATCAAGCTAGGGAAACGTCCGTCAGCGCAATGCATGAGCGTGGCATGTAAATCATGTTGTACGGGACATGTACTTCCCTTGGCATTATTATCTGTTAGTTCTCATTAATATTGTGTCTAACAAAGAAAAACGAGCCCTTAAAAGTTCCACTTATTTTCTTCATTCATAGCGGTGTCTCGTTCTGGCAGACTTGATGCTTTCAGGTAGTATACGAGGGATTATCGGTCAGCTGCTAGCTCGTAAGAAGATGACATGCTACGTGACGCCAATAGGCAAAAAGTGTTCCACACTCGCCGAAATGGCAACAGGCGGCGCTGACTGAGGCTCCCACGTAGGGTTCCTCGATGCGCGCGCCCCCCCTTGGAGGGTGGAGCCATTCTTTGAGGGGGGTGAATGCCGCCTTCCGATCGGCGGCCGCCATTCGGCTCCCCACGCCTGGTCGCGGCTGGTTGAGTGAGACAGGTGCGCGGCGTTTTCTCGGACAAAATGCCCGGGTGTTGCGTGCCACAGTGCACAAACCACTCGCAAAATGGCTGTAAGATGTTCAGATTTCTGAAAGATCCGAAAAGGCGACTCCTGTGGCTGGTAAAGATCAAGCGCGACAAGTGGCAACCCGCGGACCGTTCGTGTTTGTGCAGCCTAAGTTATGCCATTTCAGCATTTGGAGAGTTATAACTCGCCGCGCTTACGCTGGCCTTCTCGCTCGACGTAACTTGCCGCAACGTATACGTTGCCGAAAGAATACTTTCGCGGCACTCACTCTTCTCGCATTGTAGGTCCAGAAACGACGCCTTGGCGTTTGTCAGCTGGTTCCCGGACGCGTATTGCCGAACGGTGACGGCGTATGTGCGTGTGTGTGTTTGCGTGTAGGTGCGTGTACGTGTGTGTTTGTGCGCATGTACGCATGATTGTGCGTGCGTGTGTACGCGTGCGTGTCTGTGTGCGCGCAGGCGCGTCTGTGTGTGCGTGCGTTGCCGCGTGCGTGTGTGTGCGCGTGCCCGTGTGTGTGTACGTGTGTGCGCATGCATGTCGGTGAGTGTGTGTATGCGTGCGTGTACGTGTGTGTGCGTGCGCGTGTGGGTGTACTTATGTGTGCGCGTGTTTTTGTGTACGTGTGTGTGTGCGCGCATGCGTGTGTATGTGTGTGTGTGTGTGTTCGTATGTGCGAATGCGTGTGCGTGAGTGCATATCTGCGTGCCTGTGTAGGTTTGTACGTGTGTGCGTGTGTATACGTATACGTGCGTGTGTGTCTGTGTATGCGTGAACAGGCGTGTGTGTGCGCGTACGTGTGTGTTTGTGCGTGTGCGGATGTACGCACGATTGTGCGTGCATGTGTGTGGGTATGTGTGTGCGAGCATGTGCGCATGCGTGTGTGTTTCTACGCGTGTGCGTGTGATTGCGTGTGGGCGCGTGTGCGCATGCGTGTGCGCGCGTGCGTGTGCGCGCGTGCGTGTGTGCATGATTTAATGCCATAAATTTCATGACTTAATGCTTAATGCCATAAAAGCCGTATGTAGAGCCACAAATAGTACGATATGTATTCAACAATTTTTTTGCCCATCTGCTATTTACAGTAAGGTAAAAGCGATGAAAACAAAATTCAGAATACTGTGCGTTGCAGGGTGCGGTCCGTAAATGGGGTAGCTGATGAATAATTCGAAAACAAGATCTGAAAATATGGGGTGCATTCACAGTTTTTCTCTTTTCTCGTGACAGCACGTGGTTTTGTTTTTTTTAATTCTTTTTTTCGCACGGCAGGCAAACTGTTTTTACACTTTTGCGGAAGGCACAAAACACACAGACACAATGAAATGCCATGGGACTTGGGTGCATGTGTTTCGCATCTTTAACCAATATAAATAGTTACCGACTAGCCCAAGAAGATGCTAACTGAAGGTGTTAAAGCGGCTGGCGTGGACGGTAGTTTTCTGCTGCGAGCAACTCCAGCTGCTAATGTCGCTTTAAAAATAAAGATTAGAGAATAGAAATCTGAGACCTTCACACTCCCGATGCGAAAACTGTATTTTTGTCATGTTGTTTGAGTATACCACTCGTTTTGACACAACGAACTCCGCATGCAGCCGCGCGAGGCCCGTTGGCTGCCTATGGTGGCTATAGGCGGCCTGCGGAGAGGGCATCGTAATGGCGGACGCCGTAGCAGACGACGCTGTTGTCTCCACCCTCCACGGCGGCGGAGGGGAGCGCGCGCATCGAGGAACCCTACTCCCACGTTTAAATGCACATATATACCCTATAAAGTGGACTGGGGGATGACCGGCACCGTAGCTCAGTGGTAGAGCATCGGACGCGCTATTCGAAAGTCGCAGGATCGGTCCCTACCGGTGGCAAGTCATCTTTTCGTCCACTTTTCTTTCTTCACGCTTACATTACAGTTACTTCTAACAACATCCCGTATACTTTCCTTGGCATCATTGTATGTTAGTTCTCATATTGATGAAGGCTGTGCGTTTAAAACATGAGGCCGTTACGCCTCTGCCACCTCTCTTTGATCCCACATTGGAGGTGGTCAGTCCGCCGCCATGTTACAGTGGTTACGGTGGTAGGCTGCTGACCTCAAAGGGGCGGGTTCGAACCCGGGCGCGGCTGTCGCATTTCGATGGAAGCGAAATGATAGAGGCCCGTGTACTGTGCGATGTATGTGCACGTTAAAGAACACCAGATGATCGCAACTTACGGAGCCCTCCACTGTAGCGTGCCTCTTAATGAAATCGTGGTTTGGTATGTAAAACCCCAGATATCAGCCCATTGACGGTGAGAAGGGTAACACGTGCCTCGTGTCGCCTGGCAGTTGCCTGATGCTAATCTCCATAATGGAACTGACGCCCCATTTGATCAGAAGGTCGAGGACCACATCCAAGGCGTCCTTTTCAGATCCGGAGCCTGTGGACCTGCGGGGCCATGGTAGTCCTCGATCCCTAAGGAATCCCAGGATCTCCCTGAGGCGCTTGTTGGTGTCGCTGTCCCGAGACATGCAAGCCTTGTACAGCGCCGACACGGCTGCAGAAAGGAGCGCAGTTATTTTCCTCATTGTAAAGCGATTAATATCTTAGATAGCGTAAGCAGCGTTTCTTGACCGCATCCTCGGGTCGGCATCAAAAACACTATTTTCTGAACCATGATTGCGAAAATAACACTTTCTATGAGAAGAAGGGAATGAAATATTAGAGAAATCTGTCCAAAATTCTCAAAACTCAGGCAAATGCGATATTTGCTCGATGCCTTCACAATTACTTCTGTAGCCACAGGCATCTTAAGATGGTTAAAGACATCATTCGGGATAGTAATTTAGAGTCTTAGATTAATTAACTTTTTATTTGGTGGAGTTAGGCGTTTACGTCGAATGGGAGAATTGAAGTTCTTCATGCGAAGAACCCATCGTAGCTTTGCGATTTCGAAAAAGCGGTTTCTTGTAATAATTGCGAACAAATAAAGTTCACCAACATTCAGCGGCGAAGGCGAAACAGAAATGCGGAAGAGCGATATTGCCATATTCTTCTGAGACGCCCAGAATCAATGCGCGTCGTTATATCAAATAATAATAATAATAATAATAATAATAATAATAATAATAATAATAATAATAATAATAATAATAATATCTGGGGTTTTACGTCCCAAAACCACGATATGATTATGAGAGACGCGGTAATGGAGGGCTCCAGCAATTTTAACCAACGGTGACGTCATTCTGGTCGTCTGCTTGTAGCGCTCATCGGTGCTTTGGTTTCAGTTTCGTCGTTGAATTTGGTTCAATTTCATTGCGCCACAATAATTACTAGAGACCACTTCTATATCTCAATGCCGCGATGAGTTCCCCGCATAAAGAACATTAATTCTCCCATTTGACGTAAACGCCTAACTCCACTAAATAAAGAGGTAACTATTTAACTTTCTTAATTACTGTCCCAAATGATGTCTTTAACCATCTTAAGACGCCTGCGGCTACAAAAGAAATAATTGTGAAGGCATCGAACAAATATTGCATTTGCCTGATTTAAAAAAAAATTTTTGAACACATTTTTCGAAACACCCGGTATTTAACTGAGGTGGGCTATACCGGGTTTCCCAGCTAACTTGTGCTAAGGGTTAAAAATACAATATTAGAGGCAGGCAAGTGAAATTGGTTGCATATTGCTGACAGCCACCTTGCGCACTACACAAAATTTTTGTTTTGTTATTAACTAATCTGTTAATTAGGGTTATCTAACTAAATTGCCAAATATTGACTTTAGGCACGAAATGGGATTTGCAAAGTTCGAGGGCGTCTTCCGAAACCCCCATTGCATTGTTAGCGTAAAGTCTCACGTGTACCATTCTTTCAAGCTACAAAGAATCCTTGCTAGGCTTCTTATGCATCATTGGTTTTGAGTAAACCAATTTTATATAAACCGCAAAGTTTATGATCATGCATTGTTGGAAACTGAATGATGTGGTGCTTCTGAAAAATTCAGAGCCCTTCCGCTATGTGAAGTTGGAAGACCGGCGACGCTGTTTGTTTATTGTATGATTATATTGAAAATGTTCTCTCTCAACAAAAGGGAAATCAGTTTCGTATTGTTACCATCCTAACCACTGCCGTGGGTCGCGACGGCGAACCACACACGATAACACACGCCGCACGGGTGCCCAAAGTGATTCCCCACTAACTCCCGTTGAAATCTCGCGGAGGCTCCCGGAAAGCTCTTGTCTCGATTGCAACCAACTCGCCTACGGGTATTCTCGGCTTCGCGATACTGATGATCCTAGCGGCCACTGCGCTGCGCTTAGCGTGCTTGGTCTACCTGACTCATAGTTGTCATAGTAGCCCGGTGTCGTCGATTTGACTAACGTGTGTAATGCCGCTGGCGCTCTAGACGGGCTCACGGCGTGGTCCGCTACCCTCAGAGGCGATGCGAAACCCGCGGTCGGGGTGGTGCTGCTCGGGTATCGCGCCGCCTACGAGAGATGGCGTGACCACTCCGTGCGGATGGTGCTTCAAGAGCGGAGCTGTTTAAGGTAAATCCCTGGTGGTCTGTCGCCCGCACTTTCTAGCCGAGCTGCGAGAGCGAAGCCGGACGAGAGGGAGAGCATGGGTGAAGCTAAGTCGGTAAGAGAGAAGCCAAGTGTAGTGAGTTGATCTTGGCATAGATAGGGTAGTGACGTGGAGAGGGTAAAGCTGAGTATAGAGAAGAGCAAAGGCGAAGCTGTGGCGGGAGCGGAACAGACGTCGTGGACAGGAAAAGAAAGGAGGAGCGCGATTGGCTGCGCCGGTGAAAGGAGCCGACATAGTGCGCACCCGGAGCTCCAGCCTGCGAAGTCTTCAAGCGTCCCGGTGATTCCAACCGCGTCGTCGCCTTCGACAACAAGAGGCTGAATTGCTCTACTTCGGACGCGGAAAGCGTCAGAAATGCGTGCAGCTTATCCGAGCCTCACCTATAGAAGCCAACACCTAAAAAATTTCCATAATTTAACATACATTAACCATGACAAAGCCATCGTTAACAATCATTTATCCAAAACTAGACATGGGAACCATGGTCATAGCATGCAAGTAAATGCGGTAAACGAGAATAGCATCTACAAACTGCGAGTGGTCAAGGGGATGCTGTACAATCGCATATTAGAGCGAGGCTGCTCACTTCCGGACACTCACGCGACTTTCTTCGCTGTTCGAGAAACGTGGCACCGTCGCGGTACCAGCGCGCAATCATATCGGTGAGAGCGTCCGATACGAGATCGCTGTCCCAGCGCACATTGCCACACACGAAGGCCACCGGGTCCCAGCACGGGTCGATGCTGGTGTTCAGCTCGTCGGACAGACGCCCCATATGCTCCATGCAGTCTCTGCATGGTGGGAGAGTACCGAGAGTGTCATTAGGTGAAAAGATTTTAGATACTCAGAAGAAGCAATACGCCAATGATAATTTCTTCTTGTACTCCTAATCCAGTAATGCAAGATAGAGCTGCGCATCTTACACGCTTTTAAGGCGAAAGCTAGCTATGCCTCATGAGTCAAGAAGTTTCAAGATTTGGCGAGACCTGACGATGCCTCACGAGGCATCGTCAGGTCTCGCCAACTGCGCGAAAAAAACGTGTACAAAGGAAGAAACAACAGCACAAGCGCATTTTTCCAACAACTGAATCTTTATTCGGAAAAACACAACAAATATAAGGAGCACTAAAACCACGTGGGCAGGTGTAACATCGATAATGAACTACACGTGCGCATCTAGATACGCAATCTCTGTACTATGCAACGCCACAGAGGGCTTAGCAACACAACTATCACCGGCCTTGGAAATAAAATAAGCTTCTACACTCTCACGTGTAGTGCGGTCCTTGTGCCGCGCCAAGCTGTTGTTGTTACTTGTGCTGTTGTTTCTTCCTTTGTCCACGTTTTTTCGCGCAGTTTCCCTGTAATGAATTACCAACTCGCCCAACAGTCCACTCTTCTCTTTTCTAAGCTTTGCAATCCAAATTGAAAGAGGTCAAAATGCATCTAAATCAAGGTAGCTCTGATGTATGGTAAGATCTACGAAAGGCCTCGGAAGGTAAGCGCCTTGTGGACACTTATTACAACTACGCCTAAAATGTTCTAGTGTTTCTCTAGTATGTGAAACCGAGAGTCGTTTTCAACATCATATTTCGTTTGTGAGATATGAATTTTTTTGTGTGTGCTTCCCACACAGTTACGGCGGGTCGCCCGGCGGCCGCCGAGATTGTGTGACACGTACATGTCCCGAAATCCTGTGGATAAGGTAAAAAAAAAAACTACAACTGAAATGTTAGTTAAAGTTGTAACATAATTGCTACACCAATTACGATAAGTGAGTGATTTGCTGTCAAGAAGAGAGCAGTGTAGGTCAGGTAACGAACGCGTGTTAGGGACATCTTATTCGAAATCAAGAAGAAGCAATGTGCTTGGGCAGGTCGTGTAGGCTGGTCATTAAGGGTAAGATAATGTATTTCAAGACAAGGCAAGTGGGCCAGGGGGGAGGCAGTAAGTTCGGTGGGCAGGCGCGAATAAGACGTTTACGGGAATATTTTGAAACATAGGCAAGAGATGCGACATGTACGCAAGTCAATGTACCACCCTCCATCATCACGCGTACTACGAATATACAAATGAACAGACTCTCCAGCCACGCTTTGGTCTTTAGTTTTTAATATAAAAACTGGCCCTACGTTTCGAGACCCATTCGGTCTATTCTTCAAGGGGTGACTATCCAGCCGACTCCGAAGCTAGCGTGTTTTTTTTTTTAACACGAAAGTGTTTTTTATGCCGGGGTCCACCAAGACTTCACTGACGTACTTCCGTCACGGATGTGACGTTCTTAAAATTTACGTGAACAGAATACGAAGAAAGAAAACAGAAGAAAAAGTTTCACTAATTTGGGAGAGCCGGGAATCGAACCCATGACCTCTCGGTCCGCGGCGATAGAAACCGGGCGCTCAACCAACTGCGCCGCAAACGCACTTGCGGATAGCTCTTCAGACGCGCCTTATATATCTCACACTCCTTCTCCATGTACCTGCGCTCTTGGTTTGTTGGGGCGGTGCCGCCACCTACGAGCGCAGAAGAAAAGTACTGCATAATTACACCAGCGAGCACGGACAGTGCACGCTTCTACGGCGCCTCGACGCCAGCATTCGAACGGACGCTGGCATCAATGCACCCTACCAACGCCACCTAGGTAACGTTGGCCCTACTCAGCACATCGGAGCGTGGCCTCCGCAATCACCTCCGATGTTTCTGCAGCTAATTTCGGAGGCCACGAGCAGAGTTTGTAACTGCGGCGCGCTATACGCGCTGATTTGACTCGGTGACGACGCAGTTACGTGCTTTGCCTTTCGCGTTGTGCTAACATGCGCAGCTTCCATATGCCCTTGACCGTGTTTCTCCGCCGTCTACTGATAGGAGTGCGACGGCACCGACTACGAGAACTGCTGCATTCAGCGCCCCCGAAAGACAACGGCGTCGACGGGCGAATGTCGCGCAGTTTGGTGCAGCGAGGGACACGCAAGGGGGGAGCGGGAGGCCTTCGCGCGTTCACGGCTCAAGCTGAGAACTCTGCCTCTCGCGTTTCCGAAGTTGAGCGCATCGTGACCCATCTGGTTGTTACACTCACCGAAGCAGGACCGAAATGATCGTACTTTCGCCGAAGCGACCAAGCAGCCGGACGCTGCGTGGTAACACGACGGCGCATGCCAAGCACACCTACAGGACGGTCGCCGACCCTTAAATCATGCACCCTTCGCTGCAGAGGACCATGAGTTCACAAAACGATTTAGTGAAAACCTGTTCCACGGTTTGCGAACGCCTGTGGTTCATGGGTGATTTGCGCGATGCTCCGGTGCGTGCAATGCAGTGTTTCCAAAAATTGTATTCCGGTCGCGAGTCGTTGGTTATCGTGATGGAGGTTGTCACCACGCGCCAACATGGGTGCATCAACGTTTAAGGGTGCTGTAGCCACTAAACACCAACAGATATTATATATCAATGGGCAATAAACATTCAACTACTTCTGTGAAGACATGTTTCACTTTCGTGTGTTATACCGATTCCTATATCAGAGGGGATCAACCACAATTTTTTCAGTTGCTCTCTTGGCAACTATCATTGCACCAGAAGGATGCTTCGGTTTCTCTGAATGGTTCAAAGTAACGTCATTCCAGAATTTCACGGAGTCTACTATAGCCGTGCTGCTTCTTCATATCAATGTGACTGACGGACTCGCCTGGACGCGCAGCCGTAATCCGGAAGGGCCTCCGGGGGCACCTTGCGTGCAATCGACGAGACCACGAAGAAGGCGACGAGCAGGATGGCGGTGACCACCGCCACGCAGAGGGGTACCATGTTGCGGGCCCACGATCGGAACGCCACCGCCGCCGCACGCCGCCAGATGGACACGCTGGAGCGATGCTGGTCCTCTTCAGACTGCAAGGCCTGTGGACAGCGTGAGCAGGCAAGCAGATCTAAAAAAAAAAATCCAGGGGCACTTCCCCCAATCAGGGAAAATGGAGAAAGCGAATGTCTGGGGTTTACGTCCCAAAATCACGATATGGTTATGAGAGACGCCACAGTGGAGTGCTCCGGACATACAGCGCTTTGTGTGCGTCGCCCTTCCTTGTCCCCGTCTTCTTTTGCGCTGTGTTCCCTCCGGAGATTACGACCATCTGGTGTTCTTTAACGTGCACTGACATCGCACATTACACGGGCCTCTACCATTTCACAACCATCGAAATGCGACCACCGCGGCCGGGAACGAACCCGCGACCTTCGTGTCAGCACCCGAGCACCATAAAGCGCCTAGACACATGGTGCGATTCGGCTTCCGATCCGACGTGCGACGACGACGCATGGAGCGAACGAGCAATCAGCGCGCAGGCTCCGCCCACATACCGCACCTTGTCTTGCACGCTCCAAAGACATCGTATCCTCTTCATTAAGTACAAAACAAACCTTAGACAGCCATGATTCGTTCCGAAATAACCTTGCCAAAAATTGAAGGACACTTTGTACATTCCAAGGTGTGTACGGCGAAAGTGTGTGGCCATTCGACTTACTATGCCATGCATTTTTCTTTTACACTCTCAGTGGGATAACACACAAACGGAATGTGTGCGCGTTTTCTTTCTTAATTTTTTACCGCGAATCGCAGCGAGACGCGAGACTAGTCTTCCTCCGTTCGCATGCGTTCGTATTTTCTCGGCGCTTTGAGCATCGCGCAAACGCCATCTGTGTTCCAGCGCTTAAATAGACGGACCCTTTGTAAATTCCAAAGCGTCTTCCGCGAACGCCTGTGTCCATTGAGACGGCGTCGGTCAGAATGATTACAAACGCTGGGCACAGGCACGCTAAGCAAGCAAAGCGCGAGCGCTGTAGAGTCCGACGCGACCGGCGTCCGTTTGCGCACCCCGGCGGCCACCTGGCTCCGTGCCAGGGCTCGGACGGACGGACGGCACGGACGGACACGGACGAACGGAGGGACGGTCAGACGCGGACGGACGGACGGACGGACACAGCCGGACGGACCGACGCGGACGGATGGATGGACGGACGGACGGACGCCGGACGGACGGACGTGAGCATGAGACATTAAAGGCTTTGGCCTTAATAAAGATATGCCTTCGCGAGCGACAAACATCGCAACAGCCTACATTCAGTCACAACTCCGAGCGTAGGCTTCGCAGGTCGGACGCTGTCGCTAGTGGCGTTCGCGATCAAACGTGAGTTCATCCTCGAGTGCCTATTTTTGCCAACACGATAAAAACTTGTATATTTATGTGACGCGTGTACACGCGCAATTGGTTTTCTCGACAGCCTCGGAGTGAGAGCAAAGGTACAAGTTCGATTGCTCTCCGCTCTTCGCCATGAACGCCCCCCTGAGGAAACTCTCGCGGCTCTCAGGGTTGTTTGACCTCCTTCTGGAATGCAGATATGTCTGGAGCTGGAGCTCACATCACAAGCTTCGCTTGAGAAAAAAGTTAGCGTCAAATTCGTGGCAAATGCAAGAAAAATACGCTTGCATTACGTCCCGAGGATGGGGCACCGAAGGCGTCGAGACACTGTAGAAGATAAAAATCATAATCAGCGCTGCCAATGGTTGTGCAAGTCACGCACCTCCATGGTGTATGCAAAATATAGTACTGGCGGCCAACGTTCAATTTAAGTAAAGTACGCCAAGTGTCTCAATGCGCTTGCTTGCAGGAGGGAAACAGTCAGCGCCGCGAAAAAATCACCACCATTTTAGTCGAAACGCCGACACAAATGGTTCGCGTTTTGAGAGAAACTCACGTTTAGGGCTTCGCCTTTCAGGCCACATTGTGACTTTTAATGCCTTGTCATTCGAGGGAATCTGACCTTTAGTGCTACGCCTTTCTGGCGAAGCTGTCACCTTTAGGGATCACCTTCCAAGGGAATCTGACTTTTAATGCTTCGCCTTTCAGGAGAAACAGTGGCTTCGTCTTTCGGACGACATACGTTTACACGTGCAATAGCATGCAAAGATGTGAGAACACAATATGCACTCGCCAGGTCATGCATGTGAGCCAGCAGTGAGCTGCCAATGGAGTCGCTACGCCTGGGTGCACGGCTGGAGTCGCCGTCCGCGGGGCTTTCTGAAGCACTGCGCGCAGCTCTGGGATGCTCGTCGAAGGGCCCCTGCTGCCCAGCCGGCTCCCATTGCTTCTTCGGTGGGGAGGCTCTTGCGCGGCGCCGGGGTGAGCTGGTGCGAGAGCCACGAGGTGCTTTTCTCTGCACCATGGCGTCGGTTTCGGCATTCATCATCCAAACTTGTCAGGAACGCCAACCCTACAGCCAGGCTCTTCCCTCTTCTTCTTCTTCTTCTTCGGAAGACGCTCGTGGCTGGTCGCACTACGTTGTGTCTCTTGCCGCCTTCCCGTTCGACAGACTGGTTCGACAGGCGTTCCGACTTTTCGGTGCACGGTGCTGGTTGGGTGGTTTAGTACCGGATCGCTTTAACAGCGAAGGTGTTTAGCAAATCGTTCTTTCTGACTCGATCGCAGAAAGCCAGGAAAACGAAACTGATCCTGCATATAACGAAGAAAAACGCCTCACATCATCTTAACGGGTATGTGCCATTACTTGGCCTACCAGAAAACTATCATCATCATAAACGGGTATGTGCCGAAGAAATTGGGTAAATCCCACTACTCACCACTGGTGCACTAAAAATGAAGAAGGCTACAAGTAGCCCAACAAAGGGCTGCGAAGCGACGGCGGCGAGCCGAAGACCCCGAGTATGTACGAGGGAATACTAGGGAACGGGAAAGGCAACGACGGCTGCGAGGAAGACCCCGAAGCGATGGAAGGCCTACACCAACGCCGACATGCCCGTAGATCTGTGGGAGGTGCGGACGCTTCGTTTCAACCCGAGTTTCTGTCTTTGAAGTCTGGACAACCGTGTCGTGTCTGTGACCATAGGCGTGCGCACGAGGGGGGCAGGAGGGGTGGCCGCCCCCCCCTAATCAAGTAAGAAGGAGGGCGCAAAGTCTGCCTCCTACATTGACTTAATAGGGAGGGGGGACGCAAAGTCTGCCCCATACATTTACCTAATAGAGAGGGGGGGGGAGCGCTGCGACGAACCTTCGCCCCCCCCCCCCCCTGAAGGGGAACCCTGCGCACGCCTATGTCTGTGACTGTCTGTGATTTAACTCGATCCACTTTGCACCGTGAACCAACGTAGAAACCACCTAACATCACCTAGCTGAAGCCTATAAAACAACCTAGAAGCAACCGTATTATCTTCAGAATCATCCAGTATCGTTGTTCCAAGCCTTGCGAGGATTAGTGCAAGCTTCGCCGTTTTTTATTGTGTTATTTGACTAGTATGTGAGGTGTGTTTTCTTCATTATATGCAGGATCAGTTTCGTTTTCTTGGTTTTCTCTACATGACGCCGCACTGGTGTCCAGGAATTCTCCTGGTCAGGATCGTGCCCTGTGGACGGCTTCTCTACACTGTGATGATTTCCCGCTTGACCTGTTTCTCCACAGCACAGCGTTCCCGTCGCTTTGGTGCCCTTGGGTGGGCACTTCATTAAGTTGAATAACCCTAAGGCGATACAAGGTCATCTCCATGCAGTGACCCCAAACTACCAGAGCATTACCGACATGCGGCAGTTTGGTCACGGTGGAATTGTGTGCAGATCGCCTGACCAGGCATGCGTAACGGATCTCCTAAAACGTTGATCCTTTGTATCGATCCTGGTGAGTGCGTATATACCACCACATCTGGCTTGCACTAAAGGCATCGTACGCGGTGTAGACGCGCAACTAAGCCTTGCGGGGACTCTAGAGAAGCTTCCTGTGGCAATTGTGGTGGCTGTCTACCGGTGCAGTCGATTGTAGACAATAAACGGAGTCACTGATTTCGACTTTTGGGGATAAATCATGTCCTCCTGAAATTAAAGCAGCATCTTTAGTTTTTAGAGTTGATAAGCTAGCGTCACGCCCATTAAATGCCGGAACTGCCGAAGATTTGGGCATAGTGCTGGTAGCTGCAAATCAGATGTGCGGTGTTGTAGGTGTGGTGAATGCCACTCAGATCGAGAGTGTACGGCCCAATATGACATGTGTTGCCTGTGTAGTGGACAACACGCTGCTTGCTTACTGTGCAGAGAGCCCGATTCGACAATAATAAATGCAGGTTCTCGAAATTGCAGACAAAAGGATATGCTGTAGGAGAGAAGCCACAGCAAGTGTCAAGGACAGAACGCATGCTTATGCCGGTGTTACAGGACGTCACACGTCTACGGAGACGACTATCACACAGGCATTTGAGGTAGCAGTAGGAAAAGTTATGGCTAGAGTAATATCATCTCCGAACGCATAGCTCAAGTTGTCAGCAATCAAATTACTAAGCTTCAGATCCCAACTTCAACGGGAACCCCTGAGTCCAATAAAATGCCGAGTGCCAGTGAAGTTAATACAGAATGTAATGATACTGCGAATACTACTGAAAACATCCGTGGCTGCTCAGAGTACACGTTGACTGCTGATCAAGAACAGCTGCTAGACTTAAATGTGTCCACAGATGTCGAGTTTGATGGTCGGGCTCGAAAACGCAGCCTGTCCCCGTTGAACTGTGCTGCTGTAACTTCCCCTCAGTCTAAACCAAAGAAGACTCGGCGCAGTAAAGTTCTAAAGGAAGGTATTTTGGAAAAAGTTGTCTCTGCAACAATTATTTCACCAAAAATAGAGTCCCAGCGAGTTTTACAGTGGACTTGTTGCTCTATATTTCCTGCTATTACTGATTTACATTGTCAATGTTCTTTGTTAAATCCTGATATAAGTTATTACAAGAATCTTGGCTTGCTCCAGATAGAAATTTTTACTTTAGGAATTACCATTCCTTTAAATTAGACCGCCCTTCGAAAGCTGGTGGAATGGTCACATTAATATCAAACAGAATTTGCCATAAAGCAAAAGTGACGTCAATGCTGCTCTCCTCGGAATATGAAATATTAGTTATAAGCACAGCTCTTCCGACTGGTCTGGCTATAGCACTAGCAAATGTTTATAATCCTTCAGGCGTACATGATATTCGGCCACTAGATACTCTAATTTCCACGTGTGGAAGAAATGTTTTTTTTTTATTAGCAGGGGACGTCACGCCCATCCCGTTACCTGGGGCTAAAAACTGATGCGTGCGGCAGCAGCTTGTGGGATCGGTCTCAAGATAATCATTTTACATGCCTAAATTTAGGAAGCCCAACGTACGTGAGAGGTCATATTTCTTCATCGTTCGATTAAACTTTTCCAAGCTCCAGCCTTGATATTTCGTCTTGGACAGTGGTTGATTCCGCTACAAATAGCGACCACTCGCCTATTACTTTCTAAAAAAATTGAAGGACACTTTGTACATTCCAAAGTCTTTTCGGCGAAAGCTTGTGGCCATTCGACTGACTACGCCATGTCTTTTAAATGCGAATGCATTTCTTAGTCGGGCTATGTCAGGCGTCGGTGTCCGCATCTCTCCGCTCTCGCTCCCTCTCCCATAGCAACAGCTACGGGCGCGCGCGCTTATCCTCGCCCCTAGCAACCGGAGCAGGTGGTGCGGGCGGAGTAGCGGAGAGTGAGTGGAGAGGAGGAGCGCGCTCTGGTGTGTGAGGGCGCTCGCATCGCGGGAGCTCGGCGGAGATCCCGCGTGTGTGGAGAGAGTGTAGGAGAGGGTAGGTGCAGTGCTTCGCCGCTCCTTCTCTCGCCGTGCGCTCTCTCTCCTCCCTGCGCCCCACTCTCCCGTCCGCTCGCTCGCACGTATATATATATATATATATATATATATATATGTGTGTGTGTGTGTGTGTGTGTGTGTGTGTGTGTGTGTGTGTGTGTGTGTGTGTGTGTGTGTGTGTGTGTGTGTGTGTGTGTGTGTGTGTATATATATGTATGGGTCATTCCATGCCAACTGTCCCAGAGGTGGCGCTCGACCATCGCGGATTTTGCCGATAAAATTTACACCTGTTTCGTATACCCCATGTATTACTGTGGCAAAATATTTTTGTTCAAAAAAATTTTTCGAGACCGTGGCGCCCCCCTCAAATTTCGCTTCCTTTTGCTAAACTGTGCATGATAGAAAATGTATATAAAATCTATATTTCTATGTAGAGCTTCGAATTGACGCTTGAGCTTGTACAGAGGCTTTGTTTAGTTGTGCTACTTAGCCATTCCGAAATTTTTGTGTTTCCCTGCCAGCTAGGCCTTTTCTAAAACAACGAAAATCTTCAAAGTTCGCCATTTTTTTCTTATGCTATCTGGAATTTTGTCTCAGCATTCTTTATAATATTGTGGTTTTCAGGAAAGTGTACTTTCGTACAAAAATGTTTAGGGGTGAATTAGGCTTCAAATATTCCCGAAAAAAATTGTGAAATTTTAAAAAATGTGCGATTTGTCCCGTATTTGACCGTATTTTTCGTACTGATGCGGTCCAAGTAAAAATCTTCTTGATGCGGCGTTTGATAGACCACTTTATGGCTAAGTAATGAAGAAAGTCTAATCAAATCATTTTTTGATTTAAGGAAGAAAATAATTTTTGAAGTTGGTCCTCAAAACGCGCCCTGCATTCCTTTTGTTGCCACTTCACCGCAAAGCACGTGGTCGCCCTTGCAGCTGACTGTTGTCACAGGAAGCGGCGAGGTGCTAGATGTATGTCAGCGGCTCGTGAGTGGTCGAAAGTCTTCTTGTTTTGATGTCAAGACCCCGAGTATTGAGTTCGCTTTACGATGTGAGCTTGCTTGGCGTGCCCATTGGGAAGTATGGACGCCGTACAGCAGCTTTCGGTATCGTTGGCACATTTTGCTACAGGGCCGTCTGCGCAACTAGTATACACTGACCGAAACAAATAACACATATTTGGTACACTTTTTATTGCGTATACTAGTTGTGCAGACGGCCCTGTAGCAAAATGTTCCAACGATACCGCAAGCTGCAGTACGGCGTCCATACTTCCCAATGGGCACGCCAAGCAAGCTCACACCGTAAAGCGAACTCAATACTCGGGGTCTTGACATCAAAACAAGAAGACTTTCGACCACTCACGAGCCGCTGACATACATCTAGCACCTTTCCGCTTCCTGTGACAACAGTCAGCTGCAAGGGCGACCACGTGCTTTGCGGTGAAGTGGCAACAAAAGGAATGCAGGGCGCGTTCTGAGGACCAACTTCAAAAATTATTTTCTTCCTTAAATCAAAAAATGATTTGATTAGACTTTCTTCATTACTTAGCCATAAAGTGGTCTATCAAACGCCGCATCAAGAAGATTTTTACTTGGACGGCATCAGTACGAAAAATACGGTCAAATACGGGACAAATCGCACATTTTTTAAATTTCATAATTTTTTTCGGGAATATTTGAAGCCTAATTCACCCCTAAACATTTTTGTACGAAAGTACACTTTCCTGAAAACCACAATATTATTAAGAATGCTTAGACAGAATTTCAGATACCATAAGAAAAAATGGCGAACTTTGAAGATTTTCGTTGTTTTTGAAAAGGCCTAGCTGGCAGGGAAACACAAAAATTTCGGAATAGTTAAGTAGCACAACTAAACAAAACCTCTGTAGTAGATCAAGCGTGGTTTCGAAGCTCTACATAGAAATATAGATTTTATATACATTTTTCTATTATGCACAGTTTAGCAGAAGGAAGTGAACTTTGAGGGGGCACCACGGTCTCGAAAAATTTTTTTCGAGCAAAAATATTTGGCCGCAGTACTACATGGGGTATACGAAACAGGTGTAAATTTTATCGGCAAAATCTGCGATGGTCGAATGCCACCTCTGGGACAGTTGGCATGGAATGACCCATATATATATAATAAAAATTAAAAAAAATAAAAAAAAACAGGCGCTGCGCCGTACTCCCGACCGGGCTGCAGAAATTAGGCGCCTTTTTCCTTCTTCGAACCACAACCACCATATATAAATGGAGTGAAGCGCGCGCGAAATGCATTTCGCATTTCCTCACGATTCCCCTTCGGGGAGGTGGGGGGCATTTTTGTTTTGTCGGACGGACGGACACGGACGGACGGACGCGGACACGGACGGTCGGATGGATGGATGGACGGACGGACGGACGGACGGACGGACGGACGGACGGACACGGACGGACGGACGGACACGGACGGACGGACGCTCGGATGGATGAATGGACGGACGGACACGGACGGACGGACAGACGGCCGGATGGTTGGACGGACGGACGGGCGGACACGGGTGGATGGACGGACGGACGGATGTACGGACACGAACGGACGGACGGACCGAGGGACACACGGACGGACGGACTGACACGGACGGATGGATGGACGGACGAAGGGACGGACGGACGGACAGACGCACGGTCACGGACGGACAGATGGACCTACGGACACGGACGGACGGACGGACACGAACGGACGGACGGACGGATAGACGGGCACACGGACGGACGGACACCGACGGATGGGCGGACACGGGCGGACGGACGGACAATGGAACACACGGACGGACACGGGTGGGTGGACGGACGGATGGAAGGACACACGGACGGGCGGACGGACACGGACGGACGGACGGACCGACAGACGCGGACGGACGGACCGACAGACGCGGACGGACGGATGGACGTGAGCAGGAGACATTAAAGGCTTTCGCCTTAATAGTAAGTCCGGTAGCCTCATTAATTTCTAATGCACGTACGTTTATAAATTACAGTAACTTTAAAGATTCCTTGCTTTCTTCACTGACTTCTCTATGAGATACAAGCACGAAGTCGAAAGCTTTAAGCATATGTTGTTTTGAAGGATTCCCGCGATACATCTGAATTTGTGGTCTTCTCAGTTAATCAGAAGTCTAGTTCGCCTTGGTGGAATGATTGTTAGAGGGACTGTAGGCGCAGAAAGGCGACCCAGAAAAAGCTGTTGTACAACCAACACCCTCAAAATTGGAAAGACTACCAGCTCTGCGCTGGTGCTTTTAAACGAACAGTTTCGAAGGCAAAAGAGGATCACGACATTTGGACGTTCGTTTATCTTTCTAAATCAAACAAAAAACGCGCATTATATAGATTCTAACTAAAAAGAAATCGAGTCCGCGATTTATGACTGCAGAATCTATCATTTTCTCTCCAGAAGAAATAAAACATTCTTTGGAAGTAATCGGTAAGGGGTTATTGGAGCATCGTTTTTCTTGCCAACTATCACCACCTTCTTTGCGTGCATTAAGTTATGACGACTTCGCAGAAATTTCCGAGTCTGAATTGTCGCAGGTGTTAGCTAGCCTTCCATCAGCGGCTGAGGGCCCTGACGGAGTCACATCGGCTTACTGTAAGTAATGAACAAGGAATCCCATGACTATTTATTAGATATAATCAGTTACTCAATAAGAATTGCATGGCTTCTATCATATTGGAAAATAGCTAAGGTAATGCCATTACTCAAAGTTCCGGGTAGGAAGTATGCATTGGACAACGTGAGGTCCATTGTGCTAACTACAAATTTTGTAAAATTAATCGAGAGAGTTTTCAGTGATGTGATAGCGGCGCCAAGTGCGCCAAACTGCGCAAAGAGGTGAAACCTGCTACATCCTGCTACATCTTGGCAAAAATTTCATTATTTGAGCCAAGCATGCGCGAAGATGTCGTTTTTACGTTCTTTCGGTGAGAAACAAGACGGCAGGCGCTCGAAATCCATTCTTATTCCTGTCATTTCGAGTGGTGATTGCAGTAGACAGGAAAGTGCTCTGTAATTGACGTGGTTGCCTTCCAAACAATTTGAACTCGCCCTTACTGCGAAGCTTACTGCGTTAGTTTTCTATTACTACTAGACCATACTGTGAGATCACTAGAGGCCGGATTTTTAGGCACTAAAAAATGGTGTTTTAGGCGCCAAAAATAGGCAGGCAAAACTAAGTATTAGGCGCCCAAAATTGTAAATATAGGCACCATAAATTTTTACAAAAATTCGAATTTGCGTAGAAAGACGCGAGCGACCTATGTCTACGACAGGAAAGCAAAAAAAAATGTTATAGTTTATGATGTCACGAAGGCGCCAATGGTTACAGATTTCGCACATTTAAGACATTGCTGGAATAAACAGTGGTGTGAATCTCGGCAGTTAGAAGTTTCTTTCAGGAGATTACGCTGTAGAATTCCGCAGCTGAATTATTACCTAAATAAAGCTGGCATCAAGGCGTCCCCGTTGTCCGCCTCGGTGGAACAGTGGCTACGGTGCTCGGCTGCTGACCCGAAGGTCGCGGGTTCGATCCCGGCCGTGGCGGTCGCATTTCGATTGGAGGCGAAATGGTAGAGGCCCGTGTACTGTGCGATGTCAGTGCACGTTAAGAACACCAGATGGCAAAATTTTCGGAGCCCTCTACTACGGCGTCTCTCATAATCATATCTTGGTTTTGGGACGTTAAACCCCAGATATTATTATTATTAAGGCGTCACATACTTTGCAATGAAATCGAATCAATAGAACATTTCCTTTTATTTTGTCACCGCTATTCTCATCAGAGAAAAAAGTACCTGCTTACCCCACTTCAAAAGTTAGGATCAGCTGTAAATGTTCCAGTAATTTTATCATTTGGCGCTACTTCATTAGGTTACAGCCACAGGGATGTCTGCTCTGCTGTGATAGAATACATCAAAGAAACAAAAAGATTACCGTGTTAGCCTATTTTTATGTGTTCTTATTCTGGGTATGGAATCGGTAGTTATTTCTTACAAAACTCCGATAGTCTGACCGCTTGCTCATTAAGCATTTTCATTTATTAGACATTTATTAAAAAAATTTCAGATTGGTTTAGATTCAGACCATTATTTTAAGCCTCCTGCCGCCCGGTTCTTGGCATGGATGGCGCTCACCCTTTGTGGGTGAGCGCCATCCATGCGAGGTCATCATCATGAACATAGCCATGCAATTGTCCGTTTTCCCGCATGGTTTGCAGCACACGGTTTCTCCTTTTATTGTCCAGTAGGTGAGTTAAGAGTCCACCATTGAAAAAACAAGCTTCTGGGTCTCTTTCTTTTCGGCATGACTGAGAAGGGCAGCACAGGAGCAAATAGCAAGACCGCTAAAAAGCGAGAAGGGTCTTTTAGTCTCGTATTGACAGCGGGTCTAATCGCGCAGTGTCACTTTCTGCTCTATCTGTGAACACCTTAAAGGGCCCCTCACCAGGTTTGAGTGTTTCGAGCTGGCAAGTGTACTACATGCAGTGGGCGCTCACGATCACGTCTGCCAAGATTTGCGACGCTACGCGCCCCAGAAAGAGGTGAAATGTCATACTGAATGCCGCTTGCCCTTCATCTCACGGGCGTGCGCCCCAACATGGAGGAGGTGACGTATACAACAAGGAATGGTGCCCGCGCCAGCCCTGACAATGCTTGGCGTGTTTTTGGTGCACCGTCCCTTACAGGAGGGACGCTGCGAGCGCGCGTAGCGAACGCACGCGAGGCACGTCGGCTCTGTCAATTTTCGACTGGCGCCACGGACCTTTCTACCGGACCCAAGAAATATTGTGTCCTCTGGACCCAGCAAGTCACCCGGACCACGGAGACATCTAATTTGTCAAGGTGGGCGGATTTATCGACAAATTAGAGCAACTTTACCGCCTCGCCTCGCGGCGCCAACGCTGAGTCCCGTGGCTCAGCTGGCGTCCAGCAGCGGGGAAGTCGACGCTCCTGCCAAAATGGACGCCTCTTCATCTCAACGCCGCTACGACCCACAGGAAATGGCATGGTCGACCGTTTCGCAGGCCGGTAACCAAGATTTGGCACCTGCGGAGCCAATCCGCAATGAAAATCTGTTCCGTCTTGTGGAGAGACGCTCCCAGCGACGAAAGGCCAAGATGACCGCAGCCACCACTCAGGCCGCTTCAGGCAAGCAGCCATCCAAGCCTCAAGCTCCTACCTCGCGCAAGGAAAAGGGGCACGCCAAGCCAGCGTGGAGGCCGAAGCCTCTTCAGAAATTCCACCCGGACGACATTGTAGTTGTCCTAAAGCCCCGGACCGCGCTGACACTCGGAGCCACTTTCCAACCTGGTGAGCTCGGCCTGTCCTTGCGCACTTACCTTGGCGCGCAATTGGCTGCAGACCTTAGCTTTGTGCTCTCCCGTGAGCAGAATCTTATTGTGGCGAGTACCAGAACGCCTACGTGGCCGACCGCCTTCTTGGGGACTTCGTCATCAAAACGGCGCAAGGGGATGTGGCCCTCCGTGGACATCTCAAACAATTTGACGAGGATGTCAGCTATGGCGTCGTGTCCGTACCTAATCATGAGACCGATGAAACCCTGAAGAACAGCCTTCAATGGAAGCAGGGCACTATCCTCGATATTCGTAAGTTTGGGACGTCCAATAAGGCCCGACTCACCTTCGCCGGGAACGTCAAGCCACGGACTGTCCACTACAACCCTGAGATCATCACTGTCCGGTCCTACCTCCAGACCATCCCGGCCTGCGGCGTGTGTGGCACCGTGGGACACAGGGCGGACACGTGCCCCAATCCAAAGCAAGATCGTTGTGGCCTGTGTGAACAACATGCGCCATTTTTCGAGGGGGTGCGGGCCCCTCACGAGTGTAACGCGAAATGCGCAGTTTGTGGTGGTGGCCACGCCACGAATTCAAAGGAATGTGCGGCGAAATACCGCACTGCCGCCAAGTTGGCCGGCGTGAAAGTCAGCGACACGTCAGCCGGCACACAGCTCTGGCAGCGGTGATGACTCACCACAACACAGTGAAGACAACTCTTCGCCAGCGCCACCCTGTAGTGGCGCCCAAAAGCGAGGCGCAGCACCACCACCGCCCCCCACACGGCGGCCAAGGGAACCAGAGCCGTTCCCAGCAGCAGCAACCCAAGAAGCAAGGCGCGGGTGACGTCTGGGCAACCATCGTCAAAAATGGCAAAAAGGTGAGCGGCACGAGTAGGGGCTGCCTCCTCCTTCCCCTCTCCTCCACCCTCCCCTTCTCGCTCAACGGCTGACGCTGAGCTCCACAATCTAGTGGCATCTCTCCGGGCCCAAAACGAGATGCTTCTAGCCAAAATCGAAGCCCTTGAAAAGCAATCCACTCGCCCTCCCCAGCCTGCCCCGCATGCCGGAAGCCATGGAGAGCGCGGCGGTGCCGCCGACGACTCTGGAATCTTCCATTGCCGCCCTTGAGACCCGCCTCGAAACCAAATTTACCACCATGATGAACACATTGGCTGCCCAAATCATATCTCAAATTACTAATCGGCTTAATGCTCAGGTTCACGCTCAAGTAGCGGAGACCCTTCCCAACATGCTTGCCCGCGCTGCGCGCAAGGGTAGCCTCAAGGACGTATCTGACCGCCCAAGCAAATTTTCTCATCGCGAGATCATCCTCAACGACGATGAGGACAGTGGCTCCCACTCTGGGACAGAAGTACAGGCCCAAGGAGCTGGCTCTGGAGCTACTGCCACCTCCATTGTAATTCCTAATACTGAGAATGGCGGGACACCCTCCATGTAGGCAATCCCCCCAAATCCAAATTGGCTTCCCCTACCCTAGTAACCCAGTGGAACTGTCGGGGACTCCGGTCTCGTACTAAGCGGGCCAACCTCCGACTGTACATTTCAACCTTTCCGCAAATGCCGGCCGTGGTGGCCCTTCAGGAGCCAGGAAAGGGCACCATTTTACAAAATTATACGACGTTCCAACAGGACCCCTTGTCATGTCTTTTCGTCCAATAAGAACTATACTGCCACCATGGTCGACCTTGACCTCCAACTTGACTATTCATATGTAATGGTGACTCTCCTTCCTATCCGCAAATCAGATCCATCGTTACATATCCTTAACGTATACTGCACTCCGAAACTGCCGAATGTTTCTTTCTCGGACCTCTTTAGCCGCTCGCTAAGAGTTGCGGGTTTGCGGGTAGGGACCCCCCTCCTGATCGTGGGCGATTTTAACGCCCCCCAGTCGTGTATGGGGGTACCATCGTGAAGCGAAGCGTGGGTGCAAGCTGGCGGAACTTGCGTCAACGCTGGGCCTCACTCTTCACACCGACCCAGTCCACCCAACTCGGATAGGCAACTCTGTGACACGAGATACGTGTCCAGATTTGACCTTTACCCGCAACATTCAGTATGCAGAGTGGATCAACACCGAAGAAACCCTCGGTAGCGACCACTGCATCTTGAACACCACAATCCGGACCAAACCACTGGCACAAACCATATCACAGGCCCGTCTCCCAGACTGGTCAAAATTTAGGCAAAATTATAACACCGCAACATCAATACTCGAGCGGGGATACGACACATGGTCCCAAGAATTGGTTAGTAACCTTCGCTCCACTGAAACCAAAATTCAGCTTTCAGAGGCGGTCTCGGACGTGGACAACCACCTCCTCCACCTCTGGGAAGCACGGCATTGCCTTGTTCGCCGATGGCGCCTGACAAAAGCATAACCGTAAACTTAAAGCTCGAATTGCCGAGCTCACTCAGAAGGCGGCCGAGTATGCGGCCCAACTCGCGGACGCCGACTGGGTGAATAGATGCAACACGGCAGCGCGCCAAATGTCCTGCAAGAATACTTGGAGGCTGTTTCGCGCGCTCATAGACCCAACGCAGACCCGCACCGAAACTCAAAAACACCTACAAAGGGCAATCCATAGCTTTCAGGGACAATACAACTAAGCTGGCGTACAAATTAAGGGACTAATACCTGTGCTCCACACAGGACCCCCGCGGATCGGCGTACTCCTATGCAGGTTCGGAGAACGTTGAACTGGATCGCCCGTTCCAGCTTTTCGAACTGCGGAAGGCCCTGGCTAAACTGAAACGTGGCACCGCACCGGGTCGAGACAAAATTACTGTGAAAATGTTAGCTAACCTTCCCGACCCGGCATACGAATCACTATTAGCTTATATCAACTCAATTTGGTCAGGGGAAGTGCCACTCTCCATACAATGGAAGACCGCCCTGGTCACATTTATACCAAAACCTGGCAAGGCCGTGAACACGGACAACCTTCGCCCCATTTCTCTCACATCATGTACGGGCAAACTGATGGAGACGATGGTGCGGGATCGTTTGTCTGATTTCATGGAAAACCAACATATTTTCGCAGAAAATCAATGCACGGGTTTCGCCCGTACAGATCCGCGCAGGACATTCTGCTTCAACTTAATCGGGACATCCTAGACCCTGTCGAATGCCCTCACAACGACAAGGTCGTACTCGCCTTGGACTTAAAGGGGGCATTTGACAATGTAACCCATGAGGTAATTTTAACACACCTTTCACAAACAGGCTGTGGCTTAAAAGCGTTCGAATACATTCGGCAGTTCTTAACCGATAGACAATCTTACATCCGCATACAGGACAAGGAACACGGCCCTTTCCCCTTAGGAACTAGAGGTACACCACAAGGTGCAGTGCTGTCTCCTTTATTATTCAATCTGGCCATGATGCATCTGCCGGCTCAACTGGCTGAGGTCCCCGGCATACAACATGCGTTCTTGGTGATGACATCACCATCTGGGCCACGCAGGGCGCACTCGGAGACATTGAGGCGAACCTGCAGCAAGCCGCGAGCATAGTCGACCGCTATGCCCGCCACTGCGGCCTTCAATGCTCACCCTCCAAATCAGAATTCGTGCCCACATACGCCCCTCTCCAAAGTGCACGGCCAAAATTGAACTCTCATTGGAGACAGGTCCAATCCCTGAACAAAAAGAAGTCCGGGTACTGGGGCTCTTTATTAATCAAAACAGACGGTCCGGACACCACATTGGCCAAACTCCGTAAGGTGGGAGACCAGGTGGGCCGCATGGTCCTCCGAGTCTCTAACAAACGCGGGGGGCTACGGTGCAGAGATGCCTTGCGGCTGGCACATGCATTTTTAGCCAGTCGAATCTTATATTCTACCCCATACCTTCCATCTGCGGAAGCAAGACGAGGATGTACTTGAAGTCATCCTTCGCAAAATTGTAAAGCGGGCTCTCGACCTCCCCGTGAACACCTCTAACCAGGGACTTCTAGGCCTGGGCATGGTGAACACGTTTCGGGAGCTTCGAGAGGCCCACTTCACAAATCAGTACACTGGACTCTCACAGACAGTAGCGGGTCGCCGCCTGTTAACCCGCTTACACATTCAACCCATCAACATCAAGGAAGATCGCGTTCAACTCCCATTCGAGTGGAGATGCGCCCTCCACGTGCGCCCTCTTGCCAAACAATATGGCAAAAGAAGACCACAATGGCCGGCGCCTGGCGCGGGCGGAAGCCCTGGCCCGCCATTATGGATCGAAACCCGGCGTGTTCTACGTGGACGCCTCCGGCCCACACCATGGGGGGATGGTATACGGCCGCTGTCGTACACGAGAACCAAACAGTTAACGGGCTCACGTTCCGAGCCCGGAACATAATCCACGCGGAGGAAGTCGCCATTGCATTGGCAGCTTGTCACCCCACATCCCAAACCATTATCTCCGACTCTCGAGGGGCCTGTCGAAACATCGTCAACGGCTGTGTCGCGTACCTAGCCTATCGACTATTGCAACATTGTGACTATCAGGGAATTCCCGCACCCCGCCGTATAGTCTGGGCTCCTGCTCACATGGGACTGGAAGGGAATGAGGCAGCCGACGCCGCCGCCCGCGCGCTCTCTTACCGGGCATTCCCACTCGCCTCCCCCGATCAGGACGACCTCGAATTCAATCCGGTGTATTCTTTCCGCGAAATTCTTCAGCATTATCAATACGACCACAGCCTTTATCCACGCCCATGCAAAGGCCTAAGTAACTAAGTAAAGCGGAGGAAGGCTTTTACTCCGACTTTTCACGAACACTATGCTGTGCCCGGCAGCACTCAAACACTTCGATTCCGCCTTTTCCGGTAGTTGCTCACACTGTGGGGAGAAGTCTTCGGACATCTACCACATGGTGTGGGCCTGCCCCTGCAACCCTGCTGTAGCCCCTATCCCCAACCCAACCTGGGAGGAGTGGGAGGCGACCCTGCTTGGCTGCTCTGACCTTCAGGCCCAAAAAGCCTTGGTCCGACGTGCCCAGGCAGCAGCCGACGCCAATGGGGTCCCGTACTAGGGATCCCCACCTACTAGTTGTAGGCGCCGTCCTCTTATGGGGCGGTCGCTGCATACCTCCCTTGTTTCCGTAATAAATGTTTTTACCACCACCACCACAGTAGTTCCAGCGGTGCGACGGTGTGTGTCGTCGTAAGTATACAAGATCCATGCCAGCCTCTCCAAACTTGCTCGCATAGAGGTCATCCATCCCACAGAAACAGGCAGTACATACAGAGAACGCTGAAACGACACAACACCGCTTGCGTGCACGATCTGGCTTGGGCATGTCATGCGCATGTAACCTTGCGTGCGCATGACGTGTTTCTGCGTCTGCGTCGTGTGATCTTCCAGGCTCCGAGTTGCTCCGACAACGAAGAGGGCTGGTAGCGGTTGCTTTCCGGAAGTTTGTTGAACTAGAGAACAAGGTTGCACCCCATAGAGTTCCGAAAGGTCAATTTTGCCAGGTAACATGAATAATGGTCTGAAACTGTACTCCAAAGCAAAATTTGAAGTTAAATAGTGTTCATATAGGCACCGATATTGAAAATAGGCATTTATAGACGCTTATAGGAATTTAGGCACGAACGCCAAAAATAGGCATTTATAGGCACTATAAAAACACTTTAAAAGCTCTTCTTAGCCTCTAATTCATGCTCATATATCAAAGTGGCACGATAGGAACGCAAGGAACAAAATAGGCATTTGCCTAAAATCCGGTCTCTAGAGATCACGTTATTGAGTGCAATAAAATAGTTTCTTACTGATGCGGTTTCAGACAGAGAAAAGTAAAATTACCTACTTGTTCTTGGATGACAGTCTTACTTGACTGACCGTATTAAAATACAAGAAAGGAGTCGGAGTTTAAAGGCTCGGTTTTCTTTTTTTAGACACAATATTAATGAGAACTTACAGACAAAGGAAGAGGAGGAGGAACAGGAAGGAAAGGCAGGAAGGTCAACCAGATGAGCATCCGGTTTGCTATCCTACACTGGGGGGAAGGGGATTAAGGGATGAAAAGATAGAGAGAGATATAGAAAGAAAGGAACGGAAAAAGAAAAACCACGTGAGCTTAAATTAGCCTGCTGCGTTCGATAGCAGTGAACGCAGGACTTCAGGCGTATCACGTTTCACTGTAGTGCGTCGGCACACGATGCCTACTGAAGGCTTGCAAGCACTGGACATAGAACATCCAGTACCTGTTGTACAGACTCAGCGTGCGGTGACTTCAGCCTGCCGACGAATACTCGAAGTGTGTCTAACAGTGATTGAAGAACCGTCAGGATTGACCTGTCTTCTTCTGGCAACTTGTCAGTCGGAGATTCAGGGTTCACTCTTGCAGAGGTGCACTGTTACAGACAAAGATGCCAAGGAAAGTATAGGGATGTTATTAGTAGTAATTGTAGTGTAAATGTGAAGAAAGAAAAGTGGACGAAAAGATAACTTGCCGCTGGCAGGGACCGAAAATGCGACCTTCGAATAACGCGTCCTATGCTCTACCAACTGAGCTACAGCGGCGGTCATCCCCCCTGTCCACTTTATGGGGTATGTATGTGTATTTAAACCTGGGAGTGTTAGTAATTCAGTAAGTGCATATTGAACCGACCGGTTATGTAATTTGTTGTTTCTTTTTTAATTTGTAGTGCTATTTGTTCTAGTTTACTTCTAAAATATTTCATGCACGGTGTCTATGTTTTAACGCCACACAATAGGCAGACTTTATAAACAATACCATAGGCGGAGAGTATTCATTTTCCCGGAGGGGGCGGGGCCCGACTTGACTTGCTTTTCTACATTATATATATATATATATATATATATATATATATATATATATATATATATATATATATATATTTATATATATATATAAACAATGAAGTGCTTACATAGGACCCGGAAGGAAAGGTTCAAAAAATATATCAAGCACGTAGGAAACAAAGCGGCCCGGAACAATATATGTATATATATATATATATATATATATATATAAGGAACAAGAGAGAGTACGACGCACGTTGGTTTTACGGTATATTTTCCTGACGTTTCGGCTGGTGGACCAGCCTTTGTCAAAGTGTCCACCTGCCGAAACGTCAGAAAATATACATTAAACGCGTGCGTCGTACTCTCTTTTGTTCCTTATTCTACCGGGGCCAGCGTTATTTCATTGCTGCAACTATACATATATATATATATATATATAGAGAGAGAGAGAGAGAGAGTTCGACTCCCAAATTGAAAATTTAATATCATTTTAGTCTCTTAGGTGGCGACACTGCGATATAATTATGAATATCTCTAGACTCGAGATTTATTTTTGTTGTCAATGGACGGCGTTGTCAATGAACGGCGTCGTAACTCTTAAAAGATATCCCGGGCCGGCGCCAGGGGGGGGCTCCGCCCCCCCATGAAGCTGTCCGGGGGGGGCCAAAACCCGCAGCCCCCCCCGTACTCTCCGCCTATGAACAATACCACGTGCTACGCAGTGACTGTTACTACGCTGAGAAAGCATGGTGTCCCAGTATTCCGGTATATCTCAGCTGGGCTTCTCGACCTCGGCAACTGCACCTGTGAAACGCGCTGTAGGAATTTTACAGCAGAGCTGCTATGGTCGAGGCTTGCCGTGTGTCGTAGATAGAAAATTATCATCCTATCGGACCGGCCCGCGTTCAATCACCGTCCAAGCATTCTGTGCAGATGGTTAACAAGAGAAGCTCAAACGTGCGCACCAGCTCTGCTGTGACCCAGCCTTCCGCGACTTAGTGCAAGCGCTCTTTTCTTGATGATATCTGGGGTTTTACGTCCCAAAACCAAGAAGTGATTATGAGAGACGCCGTAGTGGAGGGCTCCGGAAATTTTAACCATCTGGTGTCCTTTAACGAGCACTGACATCACACAGTACACGGGCCTCTACCATTTCGGCCTCCATAAAAATGCGACCGCCGCAGGCCGGGATCGAACCCGTGACCTTCGGCTCAGCAGCCGAGCACCGTAGCCACTGATCCACCGCCGCGGACAAGCGCTCTTTTCTTGTTGTTTTTGATTCATTAAACCCATCCAGCATATCTTTTTTTCTTTTGTCTCATTCTATACCAACGACTTCTTGGCCAATTCCTTCTTGTGGGCATGTGCCTTTACTGCTGATCGTCGTCGTCATCGTCATAATCATCATCAACGCCAGTAATCCACGTTCCTAACTCGAGAAGAGAACGAACGTCAGACGAGGCGATGGCGTATTCGCCGCTAAGCAGTGGAACCATGCCCGCGCTGCACCTTGTGGACAGCCTCTACGCCTGGTTCATGGCGGCCATGTGCTTTTGGATTCAGATATGGATCGCCACCATCTTCCGTAGCTCTGGCGTCCTCCTGGTTGGCCTGGTGTCCACCTTCCGCATCTCCCGCGAGGAGGCCGCGTGGCCCTTCGAGCTCTGCACTACCATCAACTTGGCGCAAGGTAAGAGTCCTACGCGAAACACTTCACGCGCTGCAGTTGGCCCCATGCTGGAAGCTAACGTTTGTTGCACTTTTGATGACGCGAGGGCGACATGGCATGCGCGGGGTCGCACTGGTGCACAGACGATGACTCCAGTGCAATGCAATGCAGGGTCGTATTGCAGCGCTGGTGCAATGCAGTGTATATATGGGGTTGTGCGGGTGACATGCTGTCATGAACTTGCATGCATTATAGTTGCGATTTGTTTTCTGGTGACTGTGATTAATTGCGGTAACTGATTGAATTCTTTTTACGGTAACTCCTTGTCTCTTCGTTATGTCTATCAGTACATACCTGCAGAAGAGTTCATAGGCGGGCTAGTTGGTATAGATTCATTATGAACTTGGCAACGCAAACAAACGGGACGAAGTAAGAAGGTACACAAACCTTCTTACTGTGTACCTTCTTACTTCGTCCCGTTTGTTTACGCTGCCAAGTTCATAAAGAAGTACATACCTGTCTCTAAATTGCCGGTTGGTGTGCTGTCACCACGGTGTGCATTCCCCTCGTCAAGCTGAGATTTAGTAGCATCAAGCGAGTACTCCTTCTTTCCAGGTACAGAAAAAAAATGGAAATCGGCATATAAAAATATATTGGCCGAGCCCTTCCTCCCCTTTGTGTGAAATCCTGGTAACACGTTTGAGAGGCTCTGCTCTCGTTTGGATGCTGCAGCTTGGACAGCGTAGCTTCTGCGGTATTCTGAAAAAAAAACATAAAATTCCCCATCTCCCGCTAAAGGGAATCATGTGTGGATGCGAAGCAGCGGGGATATAATTAGCTTGAGCGGGAGGAACGTCGCCGCTCTCATTTCCCGGCAGTGGTCCGGGCGATCATCGCGGCGCTGCACAGGAGAGAAAATGAGGCACGCGCGCTCCGTCATTTTCATACCGCGGTACTACCGTGGCGCCCCCCAGCGGAGTATGCAGCTGTCACACCACCTGTCGTGCGCGCAGCTCCGTAGAGGATTCCTAGAGGAAAGGACGGGGGGGGGGGGACCGTGGGAGAGGACGTGCATGCGCTGTGGGGGTGTCGGACGCGGGCGCCGCTCCGTAGAGTAGAGGATAGAGGGAGAGAGGACGCGCATGCGCTGTGGGACGCGGGCGCCGCTCCGTAGAGTAGAGAATTCCTAGAGGAGAGAGGGGGAGAGGACGCGCATGCGCTGTGGGGATGGGGGAGACACGGGCGCCGCTCCGTAGAGTGGATGATTCCTAGAGTAGAGGAAGGGGGGTGAGCGTAGGAGAGTGTAGGGGAGGGGACGCGCATGTGCTGTGGGACGCGGGAAGGAGGGACGGACTAAGCCCCTCCAAACACATGCAAGCAAGATCAAGGAATGGGGTCAACCTGGGCGACAGACACCACCTTCCTAGCTATTGCTAAGCAGCCTCTCTGTGCTCTCGGCCATGACTCTGATGACTGTAGTAGTGGTTGACGGCCTTCATATTACTACAGTGTTCTGGTTCGCATAATGGGTGCTTCCCTACTTCATGAAAGTGGCCGGACGCGGGACGCGGGAGGGACGGACAAAGCCCCGAGCATAAGATGCTTCGCATCTAAAAGTACCGGTAAATAATCTAGCCTTGCAAAGTTATCCGCGTACATTATGACCTGGGAGAAACAAAATGCTTTTTTTTTTGTGTCCTGCAGGTTTCTTGGTCGGCATTCTGGTCAGATACTTCGACACCCGAGCGCTGAACACGGGAGCCACACTTGTGGCCGCAGTTAGCGCCATCGCTTGCTCCCTTTGGGACACGCCTAGAGCCTACTTTCTATTTATTGGCTTCAGCTTCGGTAAGCTTGCCCTACGGAGCCAAAATTTACAGACATCTTACTGCTAGCTCTCTGGGACCCTGGCTACAGCACAGTTATGAATTCCGTGGACTGCTAGCCAGCACGTTAAAAGCTTGAGACGGCATATATCGTAAACTTACTGAAACTTGTATATTTTCTTTCGTGAGAGTGGTTGGGGCATTCAACCAGCTCCCTTTGCCTCCTCCCACCCTCGCGCGGCTACGCCATTGTCATTAGCGTTTTTTTAGTCTGTCCGGTATTCCGGTATCGCAAAGGCGTAACGTAATACCGGATAGCGTGTGTCATATCTGCTGCAACGTCAAGTTGCGCCAGCTATGGAGGACAACAAACAACAAACGCCTGGAGCACCCATCGCCACTCGCTAAAAGCCTATCGATTATTTGAGTATGGCTTTCGAAAACGGTGCCGAATCGACACGATTACTTTGTTCTCGAAGCTTAAAAGGCCCCTCACCAGGTCACATAAGAAGTTTTAGACACTGGAAGCTGTTGTGTGCCCAATGAAGAGCATTATGCCACAAGAATTTTTCCAATCGGTTCATTAGGAGCTGAGCAAATCAATATGTTGAAGCGGTGCGACACCATGACGCGAGGAGGCGAGCTTGAAACCCTCGCCACTCGTCCCGTAAAGCCTTCGCAAGCCAAACTTTTTCTCTGCCATCTTCGGCATCGGAGACGAATGATATCACATGACGCAAACGCATGGACACGTCATGCGCACGCAAGGTCCCGTGCGCATGATGTGCCCGAGCTAGCCCTAGCACGCGAGCGGTGTTGTCGTGTTGCGTTGGCGTTCTCTGTGGTCTACTGCCTGTTTCTGCTATATGGATCCCATGGTGCGCGCACGTTCGGAGAGGCTGGCACGGATCATGGATCCTTACCGTGACACAACGCGTCGCATCGCTGGAACTGCTAAGACGATGCACCAAAAACGCGCCAAGCAGGGCGTTGTCAGGGCTGGCGCCGGCACGGCGCGGAAACGGCGAGAACACGAACGCATGCGAAACAGAGGCAGATTAGTCTCGAATCTCTTTGCCATTCGAAGTGAAAAATAAAAAAAAACGCACACATTTCGCTTGTGTGTTTTATTATCTCTCTCTATATTTTCATTCGTCAATTCAAGCAACAAATCCCACAAATTGCACATGTCGCCTCGGATAACTCGCCGTGTCACGTGTTACTGTGGGCTACGTCAGAGCGCAAAGCTCTACGTAGCGGGGCCACGCCAAAGCACGGATAACTACGTAAGGCCATTCCTTGTCGTGCGTCATCCCCTCCATCTTTCGACGCGCGCCAAGGGCAAGCGGTGTTCAGCTTGAAATTTACCTATTTTCGCCGCACGAGCGTTGCAAGTTTTGGCAGACGTAATCGTGAACGCCCAGTGTATGCATTGCGCCCGTCAGCTCAAAATGCTCAGACCTGGTGGGGGGGGCCCTTTAAGGCGATTAATCTGAAGCAAATTAAAACACCAGCTTGGAGCTAACGAGCTATATAAAAGAGCACACGACGGCCACTTGATAGGTTCGGTGTGGACGGCAACCGCTTGCGGTGGCGCGGCCATGTTTTTCGGAGGCGCGCATGCGCAGTTCACTCCCGGTATTCCGGTATATGCAAAGTACTTGTCGTATGGCGGATTACCGGGCAGACTAAAACGTTCTATTCCGGTCGCGCGCTCAGGTGCTGGGTCGGGTCTCATGGTGCCCACGAACGTGGTGGTTCTGAACCGCTACTTCGACGTGTACCGGGCCTCGGCGAGCGGCCTGAGCTTCGCCGGAGGGGCGCTCAGCAGCATCCTGCTGCCGCCGCTCATCGGGAGTCTGCTGGACACGTACGGCCTGCAGGGCACCATGCTCATCGTGGGCGCGCTGACGCTCAACGCGATGGCCGGCTCCATCGCACTCCGCTCGTCGCCCAGCTTCCCGAGGCCGCCGAACTACACCATGTTCGGCACCACGATCACGAGACGCAGCAGCAGCGAAAACTCGCAGAGCAAGAACGTCGTCAGCGACCTACTGCTGTGGGATAGCGGCATCGTCGTTTCCACGCTGCCGCCGTGCTCGTCTGAACCTCAACGGCGAAGACATCACGGGGTGAGATTGCACATCTACGTGCAAAGCTAGCGTTGGCGACCCGCGGCCCGCTGGGCAGTGTTGTACGTTCGGATGGTTGTTTCGGAGCGCTCCGGAGACTCCGAAAATTGAAATAAAAGAACAACTACTAGTAACTAAAAGCATTACTAATTGAAATAAGCGATCCGGTACATGATAATAAAGGAGGAAGAGACACAATAGGAGGAACATGACTTGCGTACCTGCTTGTTCTGGCTGTGGAGCATTAAAGCTGTTGAATTTATTCACCGCTTTCAAACATGGTCAGAGCGTTCTCGAACGACCACCGGAAAGAGTCACCATTAGTGGTACGGGCACCACCCTAAAGGCTCGTTCACACCGAAAGCCAAAGCGGGGAAAACCTCCTCTCCAGGCGGCGAAAGCGGGCGGAAAACGAGGCGGCAAGTCCGATCGCTCCCGGACCAATTTCTTGCCGCCCACCCAAGCTCGCCACTTTGCCGCAGCCATTCAGAACGCGCTGCGGTGCCGCTTTTGTATATTTGGGAGTAGAGCTACTGTATATGGCTCCTTTAGCATATACAGCAGGGGTCTCAAACTCACTCAAGACAGCGGGCCGCATTCACGCAATTCAGTCGCGCAAGGGCCAGGACAGTGAAGAAAGAAATAAAAAAAGCGGGGAGGGCTGTGCAAATTGGCAGCAAACGGTGCTGTTTGAAGGAAAAACCTTTCCCATATAGCATATACCGGTCATTTTCATAGGAGATTCGTTGCCAGGATTCCAACACGTCGATAACCATCTCCAAAATGTCTAAAATCTAAACGCCGAATCTGAAATATAGCTTTCGTTTCACGGTTATGCTTCAGCACATGGTGACCTCATCAGGTTGCTCACGAAATCGCCTTAGACTTGTCATGCCTGTGTAGCTCACGGCTTTTTAGAAGTATAAAAAAACCAGGCAGATCCCACGCACTGTGGGAATCGATGTAATGCGAAGCAGCCAAATCATGCTTTACAAAATTTGCATGTCATGTTTTACATGTTAGGACCTGTCATTTATGTTCGTCATACAGTCACGTCGCGCAATACCAAATTTGGTGTATATCAAGCTAACGAAACGGCCGCGAGCGCGCCATGAGCGTGGCATGCAAGTCATGTCGCACATGACAAGTCATGATTTCCATATTACCACTTGTCATTTATGCTCGTCATACAGTCACGTCACTCAATACCAAATTTGGTGTATATCAAGGCTAACGAAACGGCCGCGAGCGCGCCATGAGCGTGGCATGCAAGTCATGTCGCACATGACAAGTCATGATTTTCATATTACCACTGGTCATTTTTGTTCGTCATACAGTCACGTCACTCAATACCAAATTTGGTGTATATCAGGCTAACGAAACGGCCGCGAGCGCGCCATGAGCGTGGCATGCAAGTCATGTCGCACATGACAAGTCATGATTTTCCATATTACCACTGATGATTTATGTTCGTCATACAGTCACGTCACTCAATACCAAATTTTGGTGTATATCAGGCTAACGAAACGGCCGCGAGCGCGCCATCAGCGTGGCATGCAAGTCATGTCGCACATGACAAGTCATGATTTCCATATTACCACTGGTCATTTATGTTCATCATACAGTCACGTCACTCAATACCAAATTTGGTGTAGGCCTATATCAAGCTAACGAAACGGCCGCGAGCGCGCCATGAGCGTGGCATGCAAGTCATGTCGCACATGACAAGTCATGATTTCCATATTACCACTGGTCATTTATGTTCATCATACAGTCACGTCACTCTATCCCAAATTTGGTGTATATCAAGCTAACCAAACGGCCGGGAGCGTGCCATGAGCGTGGCAGGTAAATCATGCTTTTCATGACAAGCTAGTCATGATTTTCATGATATGACCAGCCATTTATGTTCGCAATACGGTCATGTTATGCCATGCCAAATTTGGTATAAATCCCATTAACGATACGGCCAGGAGAGCACAAAGTCGTAGGCGGCTAAATAGCTAGATAGATAGATAGCTAGATAGATAGATACGCTCAAAGTCGCCGAAGTTCGCTAAGAAATGCTTCGCATTTAAAAAATGTGAGACCAAAGGCAGTCATGTCCGGGCCACGGGCCGCAAGCAATGGGCTGGCGGGCCGCATGCGGCCCGCGGGCCGCGTGTTTGAGATCCGTGATATAGAGTAACTCTATTTGGGAGAAGCAGTGCCACGTGATAGCGACACGTGCACAAAAGCGCGCGATGCCCCGCCTCCACGGCCGCGCGGGCAGCCAAAGGTGTGCGGTCTGAACAGGTGCGCGCACTAGGCGCCTCGCCGCGTTGAGAAGTCCGCTTTGCCGCTTGGCCGCCCCGCCTTCGGTGCCACTTGAAAGGCCAGCCAACAAACCCGAGGTCCAAAAATTGTAATGAAGAGAAATATGCGCACTTTTGCTATGTGAATACGCTGCCGCGAAGATTTTGCGAATACGTTCTATGAGGAAGTTACAGGGGTTAGAACATCCGTTTCAGCTGGTTTCAAACTTTCGCGCCCCCTCGCCACCCTTCTCCACCATAGGGAGGGGAAGGAGTAGCCCGTCGCCGTGACTCTGCCCATTTCGGCACGACGTCAGCGATACGTCATCGGCGCGGAGCCACCGACCGAGCAGGGCTTCCCCCACATGAGCACGTGCCATTGCGGCGCGGGGAGAAAGCGCGGTGCGAGGATCAGGGCTGGGCAAAGATACTTTGAATTTGTATCGCGATACGATACAAGATACTCGGACAAGAAGTATTGGAGATACAGATACAGGATACTTCGGGAATGAATGTATCCGATACGATACTCACCAATTGTATCTTAAGATACTTCAATACATTTGTAATTTTGCTAATATAGAATAATATAATGACGCTGCAAATACCTATGTACAGAAGCGTTTCCTTGAAAATGTCTTTTAACTGCGACGAACTTTGTTTTAATGAAATATCTGTTTTAATCCCGAAAGTTATGTTCTTCTTGCTTAATGTATATTAGTCTCCTTCCGAAACAAGTTATTGGCCTTTGTTTGCTTGACACTTTCGTATTTCGTGGGTTGTCGCTGCTCTGCTTGACGAGCAGCTAGCGGATTACCGTCTAATTTCAAAAACTTCAATAAGATGCCTCCGCAAGATGGCACTAATACCGGTGCAGAGTCCTCCCTTGTCCGTAAGCGTATTACCGCTTTCGTATTTAGTACCGCATCGGCCTATAGGTATAGAACAGCAACAACGCTGATAGCGATATTATTGTGAACAGGGCTGGGCAAAGATACTTTGAAATTGTATCGCGATACGATACAAGATACTCGAGCAAGAAGTATTTGAGATACAGATACAAGATACTTCCGGAAAAATTGTATCCATACGATACTTGCAGTATCTTAAGATACTTCGATACATTTGCAAATTACCTATGATGAATCTATATAATGAAGCAGCAAGGCCCTATGGGCAAATGTGTTTACTTGAAAATTTCTTAACTGCGACTAGCTTAGTTTACTAAGGAAAGCACTTGGGCTAACAGTCAAATTATAATTCAAAGAACTTCTCGAATAATTCAGCAGGAAGAACAAAGACACAGCACGTCAAAATATTTCCTGTTACGTAAATATTTGTTATACTGCATCTGACATCGGCACCGATAGTTGGATGGTTGTTAGAACCTCCTTGGCATGTAAGTCAATCATAGTGTGCGTGCCATGCTTACATGCCTATGATCTTTCAAATCGCTGATGTGCGAAAACCGTGAGACGTAAATCAGCCCCATTCCTTCATTATTGAGGCTTGGCAACGAAGCACCACACAAGACGAACTTCGATAATGAAACTATAGCGTCATCAGAATTTGAGTGAAAGATGCCGCGCGCATTAGAATACGCAGCACAGTGCCGTGGCTACGAACAAGTGTCATGGTACCGACACAAATAAAAGGAAGAAAACATCGATAACAAAAAAGGTAGGCCGCGCGTAGACGTTCTCGCTTATTTTTGTTGAGATCAATGTCTCGAGCACCATCCCGTGACTCTGTTCCATCAATAGGGACGCGTAAAGCTCATCATCTGTGCTCGCTGGAGCGCTCTGGCGGTAGTATACAAGAGAATGTCACTGTCGTTAGTTTTATGCAGGTGGTTTAGTGGCAGCAATATCAGCCTGAGAACCGGAATTCAGGATCGACGCTTATTGCTTCGTAGAGGGTGGTGTTTCTGCAGTATCTTGTATCTTAAGATATACGATACATTATTAAATGTATCGGAAATACAGATACAGACACTCGTTTGGCAAGACGTATCGCGATACGGAGATACAAGATACCCAAAGTGTATCTAAGATAGTATCGAAGATACATGTATCTTCGATACTGCCCAGCACTGATTGTGAAGCATGTGAACCCCGTTCTTGCATTTTTGAGACTTTGCGACGAAGCACCACGCAAGACAAACTTCAATAAAGACACTGTAGCCGCATCCGAATTTGAGCGAAAGACGCCGAACGTATTGGAGTACGCAGCACAGTACCGTGGCTACAAGCAAGGTTCATGGCACCGACACAGCTGAAAAGAAAGAAAACATCGAGAAACAAAAGGCCGGCTGCACGTAGACGTTCGCGCGCTTGTTTTTGTCGAGATGACTCGAGCGCCATCACGTGACGCTGCTCCACCAATAGAGACGCGTATACACCTTATTTCTGATGCTCAGTGGAGCACTGTGGCGGAAAGACAAAGGAATGTCACTGTCGTTAGCTTTATTGAGGTGGCTTGTGGCAGCAGTATCCGCTTGAGAAGTAAAGTTCAGCCGGTCGTTTGTTGTTTCGCAGGGTGGCGTTTCTATAGCAGTATCTTGTATCTTAAGATACACGATACATTATTGAATGTATCGGAAATACAAATACAGATACTCGTTTTGCGAGACGTATCGCGATACAGATACAAGGTACCCAAAGAGTATCTAAGATAGTATCTAAGATACATGTATCTTCGATACTGCCCAGCCCTGGCGAGGAGCCCCCTTCCCCTAGCGGTAAAGTAGCGAGACGCCTCTTTCTCTCGGAGACTTTCGTTCTGGCAATACCGTGGACTCTACAAAACGGCATAGGGCAGCACAGGAAAATGAAAATGCGGACTGCGCGGCCAAAACTGCATCACCACAGGGCCAAGGCGCCGTTTCGTAGGGCAAAGGACCAATCGACGAGCTCAGTGCCACGTCAAATCGCCGATCGGCGACTTTGCGTCACTGCGCGTACGAGTGATACTTTGCGTCACAGCGCGTACGAGGGGGGATTGGTCAGGCGAAGGAAAGAAGCGCGGGAACTGTTTTTCGAAATGGAGGGTCTGCGCGACGCGCGGGGTTGTAATATTCGGAAAATGTGATCACCGCGGTTTACTGTACGAATTGGCGAGCTTGTTTGGGGGGGTGCAAAAAAAAAAAGTCGGAGCCTGTTTACCGGCCCTTTAACCGAGTGATACTCTTGTTTTTTTTTCTTACAAGCATATGCGGTCGAGCACCTATTCCCACTTTCCGATTATTCATAAAAAGCCTGCTCATAAATTGAAATGAGTGGTCCTGGTTCAAGTTAAGAGTTACGTTGGATACGTGTGATATCGCAGCATGATTTGACGTAATATAAGGATTGATTAACTCAGAATAATCAATGAAAATTGATTCAGGTCATTGAAAGAATCTGAGCAGCTAGGATCGGTGCAGCACCTGGCGGAGCAGATCTTAACCGCGCGCTTATTTTTACGTGGCCTCGGAGAGTCCGCTTCGACAGCGCGCTAAACACAACGTTAATTAACCCGAGGAATACACCACGGCACACGAGCGCTTACGTGCTAGTGCCACTATCAGAGGCCTAAGTCAAGGACTGGGGCCGTCTCCAGAGTTTCTGGGCCTCTTGAACAGTCATTGTCGATCACCGTCAGAGGCATACGTGTTTTGAAGAACGATGACATCTCCGAGCAGACCACCGCTTATCATCATCAGCAGCAGCAGCCTGAATACGCCCACTGCAGGGCAAAGGCCTCTGTCATGTTCTGCCAATCAACCCGATCCTGTGCTCGCAGCGGCCGCGTTGTAGCCGCAAACTTCTTAATCTCATCTGCCCACCAAACTTTGTTTCCCCTTCGCGCGTTTGCCTTCTCTTGGAATCCAGTCTGTTACTCTTAAGCGGTTATCTTGCCTACGAGCCAGGCGCGTAGCCAGAATTTTTTTTTTTGGGGGGGGGGGGGGGGGAGGGTTGGGGCCACCTTCTTGAAATGGTCATTTTTCGCTCTATGCCATGGCGAAAAAAGTTTCGGCGGCGGGGGGTGGAAGGGGCACGGACCCGGTGTGCCACCCCCTGGCTACGCCACTGCTACGAGCTACATGCCTTGCCCACGTCCATTTCTTCTTGATTTCGACTATAGGATGTCTTTAACACCCGTTCGCTGCCTGACCCACTCTGCTTCAAGAAAAGTGCGCGAAAAACGTGGACGAAGAGAGACGGGTGAACAGCACTAGCGCATACTAACAACTCTAACTGCAGCCCAGATTTCAGAAGAACCAAAGTCATTGCGCGGCATAAGGATCGTACGACACGTGAGCTGGTGGAAGCGTATTTTATTTTAAAAGCTGGTGTTAGTTGTGTCTCTAAGCCCTCCGTGGCACTGCATCAATCAGATATTGGGTATCTTGATGCGCAAATGTAGTGGTCTTTGGGTTCGTGCACGCACGTATGGGGTTTTTTTTTTCTTCCTTTATATTCTCGTGCTTTCAATAAAAAATGTCAGTTGTTGGTATGCGCTAGTGCTGTTCCCGTCTCTCTTCGTCCACGTTTTTCGCGCACTTTTCTTGAAACATGGAATACCAACTCGCCCAACAGTCCATTCTTCCACTCTGCTCTCTTCTTGTCCCTTAAGGTTATACCTAAACTTTTTCTGTCCATTTCTGGCTGTGTCATGCTCAATTTAAGCTGAACCCTCCTTGTAAGCCTCCAGGTTTCTGCTCCGTAGGCGAGTACCGGTGAGATGCAGCTGTTCTATATCTTCCTCTTGAGCCGACCGTTACCTGTGTCCTATAATCAACATCCGCGATGGTTTAGTGGCTGACGTGGTATTCTGCTGAAAACACGCGTTGCATCCCCACTTGCGCTGGCCGGATTCGGAATTTCCGACGGATGTAGAATGCAAAGAACGCTCGGTTGACAATGCTTCCGCATCCCACCACTGTGGCGTTCCTCACAACACACGGTACGGGTTGTGCTAAACATTCGTACTTTCCTGACCTCTCCTCACTGTGTTGTCTGCCGCCCTCAGGCTCCTTTTGTCACCAATTTATTATACTTAACAAATGATCTACTGAAAAAAAAAATTTCGGCAACATGTTGCAACCCCTGCAACACTTGAAGGCGAAAGCCTGCTACATACTTGGTAATAATGCATTATGCTATGCAATGGATGTACAAACTTGACACAATAGCCGCAGTGTGAAAGATGAAAGACGCGCATGAAATCGCCCTGACGTTCTCAGTCGACTGTGCTGTACACCCCCCCCCCACACACACACACACACCCAACCACCTCAAGCTTTCTGCGCTTCGCGTGGTGCTGCGCTCCCGCCGGGATCGCCTCACCTTTGACCAAGCGGTGATGTCGTCTGATGACGCCACAAATTACGGCGATTTGTGACCTCATTCTGACGTCGCATGATGTCGGCACAACGGGACGTCATCCTTCCGTCTCCATACGCCCTCTAGCTCGGAGCAGGTCACGGTGGGTTTTCGGTCAACTTCATTCACCTGCCATGTTTCGCTCGATGTCACCGCGTGACAAAACATTTAAGGCTTTTGCCTTAAGGAATAACACAGGCGTGAGCTTGAGACACGTGCAGCTGTATGGTTTGTAAAGCATAAGCACACGCTTAAGAAGAGCGAAAAAGACACGGGGACGAAGCAGAGAATAAACACAGGACAGGCGCCAGGACAAGCGCCTCTTTTCTGTGTATATTCTCCGCTTCGTCCCCGTGTCTTTTTCGCGCTTCTTATGTATGAGACCGATTGCAACTAGCCCAAATAGCTGTGTTGCATAAGCATATGCCTGCTTCTGTGTGGTCGAATGTAGGATCAACGAAGAGGCAGGTCATCCAAAGGAAAAAAACGGTTAAACGAGGGTCTATATAACCCCTTAGCTTCTATCTGAGTTTCTTCTTTGTGCTCAGGCGTGCGCAGGGTTCCCCTTCAGGTGGGGGGGGGGGGGGGGGATGTTCATTGCAGCGCCCCCGCTCCCTATTAACGTATGGGGGCTGCCCCGCACGTGCGCATGCCTATGGCTGTGCTTGATGTTTATCTCGAACTCATCTCCAAAGTGTTACATCGTAGCGTCACGCCAGGCGTGCGCTCCGATCCCCGAATTAAGACGAGTGAAGTGCATGCAGGACATCAGAAGAATGTTTACTCTCGTTGAAGTAGTGGTAGTGCTTTTACAGCAAGGAAGGGAGAGGAGGGTAAGGATCGTGCCCACGTGCGTCTAGCTGTGTCTCTGTGTCGTGAAATGATAAGCGACGATGGCAGGCCAGATAGGTTCCAGTGCTACACAAAGGAATCCTATACGCCCACAAAACCAGTATGTAAATTGTCCGTTAAGGCGCCCCCCATCAGTGGCTTCACTTTTGCATACTTTTTTTCACGCGATAGAACGATAGCCAGACACCAACAGCGGAGTGAGAGGGGATGTGATCGTGCAGATGTTCAGCTTCTTCCGCTCCCCGATGTTCGTGCCTCTGATGGCGACCGGTATGGTGTACGGCTACGTGTTCAGCACCTACTCGATAACGATCGTGGACCACGCGGTGGGTGCGGCGCGTGCCAGCAGCGAGGACGGTGCCGTACTGGTCTCGGTCATGGCCATCGGTGACTTCGTCAGCCGACTCGGCACGGGGTACATCACGGACCGGCACTACATCACCCGCGAGTGGATGCTGATCATCAACTTCGCCTTACAGGTACTTAAGAAAAGGCTGAGGAAGTGACTGTCAAAATAGAAACATCTAAAGCATCTTGAATGGCCTGGGTTTTTTTAGTGCGAGGACACAAGATAGACGTGCAGACATGGACATGGATGGACATGGATAGATGTATGCAGACATGGATAGAAAAGGAGACAAGATAGACATGCAGCAGTGTTGTACGGAACGGCGTTCCAAGGAACGACGTTCCAGGAACTAGTTCCTTTTGGGAGGAACGGAGGAACGTCACCGTTACATTCAGGATCGGTGGAACTGTAACGGTAACTCGTTACGTTTAAGCAGGAACGGTAGAAGGAACGGCGTTCCTTCTGTAGACTTTCCATGGTATTCAACAGGCGCACGCACGCAGCACATCATGCAGAACAGGGCGGATGGAACAGGGCGACCGTGTGAGGCGGGAAAATGTGGCGCTCGCCTATCACGGTGACTGCGATAAATCCTCCATTTTACTTCAAAGCGCCCGCCGGCGGTGCAGGGAAGCGAAAGACGCCGAGACTGACCACGTGCGGGAGGAACAGTTGATTTTTTACACTCTCATGTTTCAGTTAATGGTATCTATTGACAAGCTTAGGCAGCTTATTGGTAAGTGCTATAAATTGAAAATAAAAGTCTAATTAGGGTATGCTCGATGTTTCCATGTGTCGTAGAAAGAAAATTATCATTATCATGAACCGGTACGCACTCTCCTCGTCATCGCCATCCTCTTCTGCTTCTCTCCCAGAGCACAGGGTGCTGATTTGTGCGGTGCGGGATGCGATAACTCTGATGGGGCGAGAGAACGAGTACAGAGAGAGCGAAAGGAAAGGATATAGAGAAAGAGATAAATTCTCGGCTACAAAAAGTTTTCGGCGAGGCGAGATTCGACACCGCCTATCCATGATCTGAAGGCGAGCGTCGTAACCACTCGGCTATCTAGTTTTTTTTTTTTTTTTTTTTGCATGGTATTTATTCAAAATAGGCATGACACTTTGAAGCAATTCAATACAGACAGGGAACTAATATGTTCATTTTGCTCGTATCGCGACCCAACGACAAACACATAGTACTGAAGAATTAGCATTCATGTCTAGAGCGAATACATCAAATAACTGTCATTTCCCATTCCACACTAGAATGGTGGTAAGGATAAACATCTCACTAATGCAATATACCATTCTCGCTGACTTTCCATTTGTTCGTATACCTCTCTTAGATTAGTGACCATATACAAATGAAGTAGGACGTTGATGAAATTACTGGCTATGCGTCTTTCTGCAACATGCGCGCACGCTAGAAGAGTATAGCATATCTTTGTATAGTACAGTATATCAAAGGGGTGGGAAGGAGAAGTGGTGGTGAGCAGGAGGGAAAGGAGTAGGGGAAAACGAGACTGAGAAAAACAAAAAAAAATGGAAAGCCAGCGAACGTACACAGAGAGACAGAGAGTGAGATAGCGAAAAAATATATAAAGAAAGAGAAAAAAAAAGAGAACGAAAGGCAAGAAAGAGAGCAAAAGGTAGAAAGACAGAGGATGAAATATACAGAAATATGTTCGCTGGCTGTGAACCGGGGGCTTTACTACGGTGCAAAGGAGTATCATGAACATTATTTTCTGCTCACACTGAAATATTGAATCAAGACTCATTAAACGCCTAAGTATTGTCCCTTTCGATGCGATTTCCTGTGCAAGAAATTCAGTTATATTGGCGCATTGGTGAAGATTTCTATTTGAAAATGTTAAGAGCAGTATCCTGACTGCGCCTTTGAAGACCAACGTTGAAAGGTGCCACATGTGTTGGACTTGAAATAGACGAGCACGAAAGTTGGTTACATGCATGTAGTAACGCCGGTGTTCTCGCAAAAAAAAAAAATGTCTAGGAGCCTTTTAAATTTAAATTGCTTTACTTATGAACAACTTCCTGTCGGCAATGTTAAATTCGTTTGATATATGTAGCTCCATGGGAGCTTTAAATTGCTCACTTTATTTTGCCTTATGATAGGATTATCCGACACCATATATTTATTAAAAAGTGAATTGTAACGTTAATGTAACGACACGTTCCAATTTTGGAAATGTAACTGTAACGAGTTCCTTTTGCATTTTAGGAACTTGTAACGGGAACTCGTTCCGAAATTGTGAAGGAACGAGGAACGAGCTTTCGTTCCTGTTTTAGAGGAACGTGTACAACACTGACATGCAGTACACACAGGAGCTCCCGGCAATTCAAACCCACTACGGCACACTAACTTGTAGAATTTAGCGCAAAAAACTGGGACAAAGAAAGAACCACACAAACACAGCGCTGTGTTCGTGTGGTTCTTTCTATGTCCCAGTTTTTTTTTTTGCGCAAAATTCTACAATGATGCTGAACCAACTCGCCCAACAAACCACTTTTCTTCTGAACACATTAAGTGGCTTCATCGAAAGTACACCACATGGAAAAAGGCACACATCAACAATGATGCCTGGGGAAGGGAGTTTCATTCTTGCCTCGGATATGAATGCATGATCGTCGCTGTTGCCTGTTGCAAGTGGAAGTGTTTCTCGGTTAAGCACGTGGGAGAAGGTCCCATTCCCGGCATAGAGGAAGGAAACAATTAAGGAGGAGTATTGCGCAATTAGAAAGAAAGAAGGAAATAAAGAAAGAACATGACAAGGATTTGGGGACAAGTGAACGTAGTGCCATCTCTCGTGGGCGACAGCGGTGGCCTGCCGTAACTGAATGGGGAATAGGCGATAAAAATCATATCGGACGAAAAAGAAACCGCCAGGCCTGCGCGGAACGCGCAGCACAGCCACAGCGAAAGCTGGGAGAGCGGCCTTTTTAGAGCCTTTTTTTAAACACTCTTTGGGCAACTACTACAAGCGCACTTGCATGGTACCCACTACGCCATAAATCATCATAATTTTTGTGTAGTGGGGAAGCGTCTACTATGCCATTATTCGTCATTCTTCAGAAAAGCGCGGTACCCGCTACACTCTTGTAACGCATTATGTGCACTTTGTTGATGCTGTGGCTGACGACGATGAAGAATTTTGCCTGAGGCTTTTGTAATGGGTTGGAGCATTGAACGCCCCACTCGTTACGCAATTCGCATTGTGTGACCCCTGGTTCTTACTTTACTGTTCTAAAACGCTTTACAACACACGTTAACGCGATTCCTTACCCGACATGAAGCCTGTATAGGGTCAGTTAGCACCGCAGTTTAAAGCAGCGGCGTAGCTCAGTGGTAGAGTGCTGGGCTGCCACGCAGAAGACCCGGGCTCGATTCCCATTCTGTCATAGGTGTTTTTTTATTTAGTTAGTTTTTTTCTTATTTCTTGCGATATTGGTTACGGACACCGACGGCGGCGGCGGCGGAGAACTACAGCGCAGGAACGACCCTTGTTGTGATCTCATAACAGCTTTCGCTGTAAAAAGCCAGTTGCTAAAAACGACTCCCGTTATATGCAGCAGACCCGTTGGAACATTCTGGTAAAATTGCAGTGTCGTGCTAAAAACCGCGTGACTTCCCAGAGCGTTTAATATTTAACAATCGGGCTCCATGTGTTTCCAATGGGTGATGTTCAATAGACCTTTTTCAAGCAATCCCAGAACGCCCCGCGGGCGCGCGGAGCACTATGGGAAGAGCACGCTGCTCTTTGCGCCGTGGGAGCACGAAACAAAATGATATAGTGTGATACTGCAATTTTACCAGAATGCTCCGGCGGGTCTCTGCTGCATATAACCGGGAGTCGTTTTTGATAACTAGGTTTTTTCGTCACATATGATTTTTTTTTTCGCCTACTTCCCATTCATATATGGCAGGACGCCGTTGCTGCCTCCGAGAGATGGCGCCACGCACAGATGTCCCCAAATCCTGGGAATTAGTACGTCCAGCACGCGCATGTCAAGCTTACCCCCATTTTCAGAACAGCGTAAGGGCTCCTGAATTTTTTTTCCTCTTAAAGCCCCTTGAAAACTACCCTGCAGTGGCGCAAATCAGTCAGAGGGGTCCCTAACCCCCCTTGTGCTGAGGCTGGTGGGGGGTAGGAGGGGGGGGACACCTTGAAAGTGTCCCACTTTGAAATTTAGATTTCGAGCTTCATATTTGACTTACTTGAAAGTTAAATGTAGCGCACTCCGTAAAACGAAAGAGAGGGGGGGGAGCGTAGGAGGGGAGAGAGGGAGGGGAGGCGCATGCGCAGTGAGAGTGTGGTCGCCGCGGGGAGGGATGCCTAAAGGAGTGAGGGGGGGTTTATCTTTATTTTTTTTAAGGGTTTGCGCATGCGCAGTAAGGGTGGTCGGCCGCACACCACCACCACCACCACCGGATTGAACTTCGCCATAAGACGCTTCGCATCTAAAAGTGTACCATTGCGCGTAATAACAAGAAAGTGCAAGCATTTTCGCTTGATCTTTTAACCCGAGTGATATATTAACTACAGGTATGCCAGTGCCCACCTACGAGCCACACAGAAACTACCTTCACCAACGTACTTTTAGTTCTAGCCTTGAAGAAGACAAGTCCACTTGTCGAAACGTCGGCTCGAGCACACAAGCCCTGTTTACAGATTTTTTCATCGCAAGCTTCCATCTTCCCCTTCCTGCCGTTTTTTGGATTTAGATGTGAAGCATCTTATGGCGAAGCTTAATCCGGTGGTGGTGGTGGTGGTGTGCCGCGTGCCCACCCTTACTGCGCATGCGCAAACCCTTTAAAAAAAATAAAAATAAAAAAACATCCTCTCCCCCTCTCTCTCCTCTAGGCATCCCTCCCCGCGGCAACCACACCCTCACTGCGCATGCGCCTTCCCTCCTCTCCCCCTCTTACACTCCCCCCCTCTCTCCTCTAGGCATCCCTGCCCGCGGCGTCTACACTCCGACTGCGCATGCGCGTCCCCCCTCTCTCTCCTCTCCTACGCTCCCCCCTCTCTCCTCTACGCATCCCTGCCCACGGCGTTCACACTCCCACTGCGCATGCGTGTCACCCCCCTCTCTCTCCTCTCCTACGCTCCCCCCTCTCTCGCCTCGCGACGCCGACGCAGGCAGCGTCTGCTAGCGAGTTTCTTGGTTGAAAAAACCGACTGCTCGCGCTGCACAACCGTTCACTGGCCACCCCGTATATATGGCAATGGATCTTGACCTCCAAGGTGGTGCCGGTGGCAGATTTCTCCTGTGCGTTGTTGAACAATAAAAATTCGCAGCGTGCGCGTTAACTAAAAGCGGACTGCGGGTCTCTGTGTTCAGTCGGAGTCTTCTGTCTCTCATGCCCATTAGCAGCGATTGGCATGTTCCAGTAGGAAACCATGCTCCATCACTGCGTGCTTTGCGCCTCCCCAGTTTTCTCTCCTGCGCAACGCTGCGATGAGCGCCAGCGTCAACGCCGCCGCCAGTGTAAGCGTTAGCGCCCGCTGCTTCACATCTACACATGGTTCCCTTTTTCTGATAGTGGCTGCTCAGTACTGTTCGGTTAAGCTCCCTGGCCGTGTGCTGAGGCAGGGACTGAAATTCTAATTATATGCCTTGTAAATAAAACAAAAAGCCCGTGCTGGCTTTTATTGCGATAGCAATTATATGGACACTCTCTGCTGCTTTTTGCTGTCGGCGTTGCCGTCATGCCCCGTATATATATATATATATATATATATATATATATATATATATATCCGACACGCGGAATCGAACAGGCGACCTCTCGCTCCGCAGCGCGCGACGCTAACCGCTATGCCACAGAAGCGCACGTCCTCCACCATACTAACAGTCAGCTATTTATATACACCATTCACCGCTTGTGGTATGCCGATCTCGGAGGAATATCAGCGTGTTCTCTGCCTTACCAGCCAGACAGCGAGATGGCGTGAAGTGCGCACAAGGCGTAGGGAGCCTTCATGTGCGCGCCTCCGTGCCTCCGTCTCCCTAACAAGGCGACCCACTCGTTGCGATGCGTTGGCTCCACAACCTGCGCTTTGCCCAACGGGGCGTAGTCGCCCGTGACCGTGACCGTGCGCGCGCTTATCTTGTGATGGGGTATGGGAGCAGTTTTACGTCGTGTGCATTTGCCGGAAAGATTGCGTTTAGGTTACAGAGCGCACAAAGGTCACTTCGCTCGCTGCATAGGCCCCGTTTGCCGAAAGAAGCGCGCTGTTCAAACACAGTGAAGTAACAACTGTGGCACTTGTTGGTTCGCGCTCGTCCTGTGTATACCTATGCGTATGTTTCGCGCGTCCTTCGTGTTTGAGCAGTGCGTTAAGTGTCGAGCTGTGAACGTTAGTTCGCGCTTGTCCTTTGTGTGTTCTTTTCGCGCGTCCTTCGCGCTTGAGCAGCACGTTCCAAGTTTCTATCTGCTTGCCGTTCTTCGCGAGAAATCCCAATTTGTTGCTATCGCATTCATTGCTTCGCCCTTGCTGGCGAAACTGTGGCTTCTTTTTTTATTTTTATTTACAAAGTACGATTATAATTTTATGTTACTAAACTTAAACCTACATTTCTAAAAACAAATTGACCTCCTTGGTAAAATGTGTGCTCCCCTCTCCCCTCCTCCCCCCATGCGATTATTCTGGATTTACGCCACTGTTACCCTGTTCGTTCTGACCTCCTGGTACTTGTTGCAGGGTGTGTGCTACTTGCTGCTGGCTAACCTGGCCTCTGTGGCTAACATGGTGGTGGTGGGATTGGTGTTCGGCCTGAACAACGGCGGAACAATAGCGTCGATGCCCGTGCTGCTGGCCGACCACCTGGGCGACGAACACCTGCCGCTCGCGTTCGGTCTGCACCGGCTCACCATGGGAGTGGCCACGCTCTTCAGGCCTCTGCTCATCGGTCAGAGCATGAATGCGTTTCCCCAGGTCAACACAGTGAACCTAATGGAGTGTGCCCACAATTACTGGCATAGGAGCGCGCAAGAGGGGGGGGGGGGATATACTTACTTCCTACTTTTAGCCCCGCCTTTGTGGGGCTAAAAGTAGGAAGTAAGTATATCTTATGAATCCACCATGATGGGTCGTCGGTCGCCACTATTGTAAAAAAACTTCCCTATCTCCCGCTAAAGGGAACCATGTGTGGATGCGAAGCAGCGGGGAGATGGTTAGCTTGAGCGGGAGAAACGTCGCCGCTCTCGTTTCGCGGGAGCGGCCCGGGCGCTCATCGCGGCGCTGCACAGGAGAGAGAATGAGGCGCGCTCCGTCATTTTTATACCGCGGAACTACCGTGGTGCCCCCCAACGGAGTATGCAGCTGTCGCACCACCTGTCGCGCGCCGCTCCGTAGAGGGTTCCTAGAGGAGAGAACGGGGGGGAACCGTAGGAGAGAGGGGACGCGTATGCGCTGTGTGGGACGCGGGAGCCGCTCCGTAGAGTAGAGGATTCCTACAGCAGAGAAAGGGGGTGAGCGTAGCAGAGAGGGGGGAGAGGACGCGCATGCGCTGTGGGACGCGGGCGCCGCTCCCTAGAGTAGAGAAAGGGGGTGAGCGTAGGAGAGGAGAGATAGGGGGAGGGGACGCGCATCCGCTGTCGGGGTGTGGGACGCGGGGGGCCGCTCCGTAGAGTAGAGGATTCCTAGAGGAGAGAAATGGGGGTGAGCGTAGGAGAGGAGAGAGAGAGGGGGGAGGAGACGCGCATGCGCTGCGGTGGTGTGGGACGCGGGAAGGAGGGACGGACTAAGCCCCCCACCAAACACATGCAAGCAATTAAGATCGAGGAATGGAGTCAACCTGGGCGACACACACCACCTGCCTAGCCATTGCTACGCAGCCTCTCTGTGCACTCGGCCATGACTCTGGTGACTGTAGTGGTGGTTGACGGCCTTATATTGTACTACAGTGTTCTGGTTCGCATAGTGGGTGCTTCCCCACTTCATGAAAGTGGCCGGACGCGGGACGCGGGACGGACGCGGGAGGGACGGACATAGCCCCGAGCATAAGATGCTTCGCATCTAAAAATCATGCATAGCCATAACCCTGCGTATTAAAAAATGGCGTGAAAGGTACGAGTGAATGGTGGAATTGGCGCCCCCCCTTCAGATGATTGGGGGCGGCCGCCACCCTCCCCCCTTGCCCCCCCCTCGTGCGCACGCATATGATTACGCGCACAAACGTTGTGGCACAGTTGAAGTCGATGCGCACGGGGCCCAATTACGCTGTCGCGTTCTACGCTTGAAGGCTAAGCTCGAGCGCCCTCCAAATCTTTTTTTTTTAGTTTTTTTTTTTACGATAATGGCGAACAAGTACCCCTGACGTTGCATTCAAACTGTTCATTTCTCACCTTGACCCCTGAAAGCCAGGGATCTATGGCACGCCTTAGTGAGAAGCAAGTAATCGCTTCGTCTTCATTTTACAGCGAAAGCTGTTATGAGCAAGGGCCGTTCTTGCGCCGTTTTTGCGCCGTAGTTGTCCGCCGCCGCTGCCGCCGCCGGTGTCGGTAACCACTATCGCACGAAATAAGAAAAAAACTAAATAAATAAAACATACCTATGCCAGAATGAGAATCGAACCCGGGCCCTCTGCGTGGCAGCCCAGCACTCTACCACTGAGCTGCGCCGATGCTTGAAACTGCGTTGCAAAGTGACCCTATTCAGGTTTCATGTCGGGTAAGGAATCGCGTTAACATGTGTTGTAAAGCGTTTTAGAACAGTAAAGTAACAACCAGGCGCCACACAATGTGAATTGCGCAACGAGTGGGGTCATTCAATGCTCCAACCCATTACAAAAGCCTCAGGCATAATTCTTCATCGTCGTCAGCCACAGCATCAACAAAGTGCACATAATGCTTTTCAAGTGTGTAGCAGGTACCGCGCTTTTTCGAAGAATGACGAATAATGTCATAGTGGACGCTTCCCCACTACACAAAAATTATGGTTATTTATGGCGTAGTGGGTACCATTCAAGTGTGCTTGTAGTAGTTGTCCCAAAAGTGTTTTAAAAAAAGGCTCTGGAAAAGCCGCTCTTCCAGCTTTCGCTGTGACTGTGCTGCGCGTTCCGCGCAGGCCTGGCGGTTTTTTGCAGCCATCGCGGAGCTTGTTTTCATTCAGATTCGGCCAACGGGTGGCGGGAGGGGGGGGGGGGGGCTGCTCACACCTATGGTTGGAGGGTTCAAAACCACCCCCGAAATGTTTCACTTTTACACGTTTGTAATACATGCACACGTGCAAACACACGCACGAACGTACACTAGGAATCCTCAGCACCTTCCCAGCACTGAAATAATATCGCCACATGCCCAAAGAGAGTGTGGCAATATTATTTCAACTGTAGGCGTGTATTTCAACTGTGTGAGTGCCAAGAAAGCCCAGTGAGGTTCTAAGGAGCAGCACTGATATCGGTTTGATGCTTCGCAGGCTACTTCAAGGACAAGCAAGGCTCGTACAATGGCCTCTACTACGTGGTGGCCGCCGCTTGCGCTGCAGTGGTGGTCCTCTGGTGCGTCATCCTGACCGCCGACTCCATCAAGGGGCTCATCCTGGGAAGGCCCGTCCATGAAAGCGATGTCTCCATGCCCGCCTGAGCGTCGACGCATATATTTTATTTTCGCGTTTCTTTTTCGTTTATCGATTATCGCGATTTCAGTAGTCTTTTTTGCACATTTGTATTCTCACGAGAACATTTATAATAATTTTACATCAGTGCATACATTTTTGTCCCGATCTGTGTACCCTGGCGAAAATATTTCAACTGGGAACGACTAGGACCAGTTCAAGTGGTTTATGGCGGAATTCCCAGCGGGTGCCAGTTGCCAGTGAGCCTCTGATGGGACCAGTTGCCAGTGGTTTTGAGCTGGGACCAGCTTCTAGTGGTTCCCAGCTCGAGCCAGTGGGTCTCCATAAGGTCTTGGCCTGTTGCGACTGGTCGCTTACACATTTCGTAGGTCTTGTACGTACGATACCATTTTAAAGCAATATTTACACATTGTTTTAGGGGTGAAGCTCCTTAGGGCCTAGCCTTGTCGTCGTCCGCGTCCGTCACGGGGAGACTCGTGGATAATAATAATAATATCTGGGGTTTAACGTCCCAAAACCACGATATGATTATGAGAGACGCCGCAGTGGAGGGCTCCGGAAATTTCGACCACCTGGGGTTCTTTAACGTGCACCTAACTCTAAGTACACGGGCCTCAGCATTTTCGCCTCCATCGAAAATGCAGCCTGCCGCGGCCGGGATTCGATCCCGCGACCTTCGGGTCAGCAGTCGAGCGCCATAACCACTAGACCACCGTGGCGGGGCGAGACTCGTGGATGTGAGACACAAAAAAGGCTTAACAATAAACTAATATCAATCATAATCGTGACAGAGCAATATAAAACACCTAGAAGCACAAACCCTTTATACTAGTCGGCGACTTAACGTACACATTACGGACTTAGGACCTAGCTTTGTCGTCGAAGCTCACTGTCCGCTGTCATGGTAGTTAGAAAACCATTGCTATAGTCGAAACATGTGTGTGAATAAAAAAAGGTTTACAATAGACGAACAACAATTATAATTGTGAAGAACCAATATAAAACACCTACAAGCACAAACCCTTTATACTAGTCGGTGACTTCAACGTAGACATTATGGACCTTAGGACTGAGCTTTTGTCGTCGACTCTAGGTCACTTTGTCACTCAATTCATATTATATGGGGCAACGCTTGGGTAACGTATGTGAGACACAAAGAAGACACTAATATCAATCATAAGTGACTTCAACGTAGACATTATGGACTTTTCGACTCTTTTTGTACTTTGTCACTCAATTCATATTATATGGGGCAACGCTTGGGTAACGTATGTGAGACACAAAGAAGACACTAATATCAATCATAATTGTGACAGAACAATATAAAACACCTACAAGCACAAACCCCTTTATAGTAATCGGTGACTTCAACATAGACATTATGGACCTTAGGACCTAGCTTCGCCCACTCGTCATCATTCACTTCGTGGAGATGCGTGGATTAATTTTAGAAAATGTAGTCCCTGGTAGAACCTTTATCATTGGGGTTTAGCATTATGGAAAATAAATAAAAATTTGGCAGATCCCGCGTACCTCGTTTCGATTAATGAAGAGTCGAACTAAAATTCATGGTGTGCAATAACATAAAATACGTGAAAATTTTCTTCACTGAGGACACTGAACAAAAACTAGGAAATTCAGTTATGAATACATCGGAAATTCTTCTCGGAGATTTAGCGCTAACGCCGTCAGGTGACCACTGGTGACAGGTAGGTTCCCCATGTGCCATGACAGAAGGGGCGTGGGGGGGGGGGGGGGGGGGGTTGTGTCGGCAGATATCGAACTCGTGACTGGAGGCAGAGACAACGATTTCGTCGTTTTTGCACTCAAAGTTTCGAACCTTGTTGACGCGTGTTTTGTCCCGGCAGTGCGCTATATTCTTAGAACAAAAGGCATCCTCTAATTTGGGCTGCTAGGGTACGCCGATCAACGGGCGGTGCATCCCCCCCCCAGTGGATAAGCAAGGGCGGGGGGAGAGCACCCTTGATTCACTCCTTAACAGACCACTGACCTCAAAGTTGCTTTGATGTATTCAGTCCAGTGTCGCCAGCAGTGGCGTAGCCAAGGGGGGAGTTGGGGGGATTCAAACCCCCCGAAATTTTTTCAGTTTTGCTTGCGTATATATGCACGCACACATACAAACGCACGCACGAACATCCAAAAGTATGGTTGAACCCCCCCCCCCCCCCCCGAAAAAATTTCTGGCTACGCTACTGGTCGCCAGTGAGCTGACGTTTTAGATGTCAATATTTGGAATACACCCTAACTTTTTTCCCTCCGAGAGGCGAATCCACATCGCCGAGGCTAAGGAGACTAGCAATCCTGCTTTGCCGAAAAAACCCCTCGAACGATGATTGTAGCGTGCCTCGATGTGCTCCTTCGGAACAGGGTGGAGACACTGCTTTTGTGGACGCCATATTGGTTCAAACGTTCGCGTTTGCTGACATTGCCTGGCATGCAGAGAGGGATCGCTTTCGACGAAATGCGCGGTAATTTGGCTCAGTTCATCGCTTTTGGCGGTAGGGCTTGCACATATGATGTTGGTAACAAATAGATTAGGCACTAATTATTACGCATGAAGCATTTTATGGCGAAATAAAGGCATTTAGAGCGTATCTATCAGTCTGTCTATCTCACTGGCTACGTAGGTCCTCGCGCTCTCGCGCCGATTGACTAAGTTGACGAGTACCAAAATTGACCTGGCATAAATCCCCATTGCCTTATTGTGGCCATACTGTCATCTAATTGGCTAGGCAATCTCAACTTACTCAAAATAGATTTCTTTGGCATTAGCTTGATACGGATTAGCTTAACCCACTTTAATCCGAGCTGGCCTAACGTGGCCATGCCCAGGCATATTCGAAAGGCAAGATAATCTCACTCCAAGTTCGCTTGCTTGTGATTAGCTTCACGCGGATTAGCTTAATCCGGCTTAATCCACACTGTTTAGTGGCCATACCCTATCATCCAACTGACTAGACAAACTGAATTTACTCAAAATGGCTGGTTCAGGATTATATTGGTCCGGATTAGCTTAATCCGGCGTAATTTCTACTGTTTTATTGAGGCCATGCTCAGTCATCCGAATGTCTAGGCAATTTCAACTTACTGATAAGAGACTTGCTCAAGATTAGCTTAATTCGGATTAGCTTAATCTGGCTTAATTCGGATGGGGTTAACGTGACCATGCTCCGGCATCCAACAGGCTAGACAATCTCAACTCACTCCAAATTCCCTTGCTCGTGATTAGCCGAATGTGGATTAGCTTAATCCGGCTTAATCCACATTGCCTTACTGTGGCCATACTCTGTAATCTAACTGGCTATTCAGTCTCAACTTACTCAAAATTAGATGGTTCAAGATTCGGATTACCTTAATCCCGCTTAATCAAATTTAATCAGATTGGCTTAATGTGACCATACGCCCAAACGGCTAGTCATTCTCAGTTCACTCAACTTTGACTTTTTCAGGATTAGTTTAACCCGGATTTATTTAGTCATGCTTAATCCGAGAGAACATAGCCTAGTCAGGTCTAATCTGCCTCATAGCTATGCCACTGATCTTGGACCGGATTAGCGTGATCCAACATAATCTCCACTAATCTTGCCTAATCCCACTTGGTAGGTATCTCTCAGTATAGATTGGTATCGACTAGCGTTAAATTGGCTTGTCCAAACTCAATTAGGCTGGCTTAACTAGGCTTTTTCTACGTATAACCTGGTTTAATCCGGTGGCTTAATTGGTATCAATGAGTATCAATCAGCAGTGATTTGTATCTATTATTATTGATTGTTTTGACTAGGCTTATTTAGCATGAGCTATGATTAACTTGCCTTGACCAAGCTTATCTAAGCTTATCGGCAAGGTAGCCGAAGCATCCATTCACTCCGCACGGCTTAACGCAAAGTTAACATCCTGTTTGTAAATGCAGTTTCAAGCGGTGATTCTGCGATGCAGCTATAGCGAGACAAGCAAGGATTTCTTTAACAGCATTTTTAGTTACAGCTCGAAAACGACGAAGACGGAAGACAGAAGGGACACGAACGAGCGCTGTCTTTGTCGTTTTCGCGCTGTAACCAAAAATGCATCCGTACCAACTAGCCCAACTTTCAATTCTTTAACAGCATGCTCACTGACAGCGATTAAAAAATGCACGGCCACATGCTGGACAAGTCAACAACTAACCTCGCATATCTTGGTGCTGTCGGTCGGATGCCAGCGGTTGCGTTTCACTTGTGCTTCCCATTTTTTTCTTCGCTCGCTTTTGCGAGGGAAGCGAAACATCCGCTGGCCTTTCGCGTGTGAACCAGTACACAGTGGCACACAGCAGCCTGTCATAGCGGCAAAAGAACGGATCTCGATCAACACGTCAAGAACAACGTGTTTACAGCACCGTTCCCGCGCTAGCCTCTGTGCGCCACCGGAGACTTTCGAACCAATATGGCCGCCAGGCGGCGCGGGGTATTTCAAAAAGTGGCTCCACTCTGGAAGCGGAGGCGCGCGCACATCGAGGCACCCTAGAGGATTGTGGCTCGAACAGCCCTCTTTTGGCGAAAGCATGATGACCGTCTTGAGCTATATATGCGGCGTTTTTTGTTTTTTCTTAAAGAACCATATCCGAAAAGGGATAAATTTCACGGCAGCGTAAAACGTGCCAAAGTATATTTCTCTTTTAAACGAATTGTTATCAAAATGGGACAATTCCTCATCGTAACGTGAACTCAAAAAGGCAGTTTTAATTTTTTTAATAGCAGCCAAATAATTTATCTACTTGAATCAAACTGAGTCAGATCCATTAAATCAGTGCACTACCAAAACAACCAACATGACCGTGTGCAATCTGTTTCATTTGGAACAATTTGTTTTTCTTGGGCGAGTTGGCATTGACTAAACGATACGATTTTGTGGCTGCTTTGGGGGAGTGATGTACAAGCTTCGTCCCTAAAAGAGAATGTGTGGTCTGGAACGCGCTTATTCTTCATCGTCATCAGTGTCTTCGTCATGGCGTATAATGGTTACCTTGCATGTGCTGCGCCGTGATGGCAGTGTCATCGTCATCGCACTAGCGTGGCTACACCGGAGGACGGGGGACACCGCCGGAGTGATGTACAAGCCTCGACCTGAAGGAGTTTCGCCCCTAAAAGAGAATGTGTGGTCTGGAACGCGCTCATTCTTCATCGTCATCAGCGTCTTCGTCATGGCGTATAATGTTTACCTTGCATGTGCTGTGCCGTGATGGCAGCGTCATCATCATCGCACTAGCGTGGCTAGAGCTGTGCACGGGCCGCATTTTCGAGCCCGAGCCCGGCCCGGGCCCGCTGACAGCGTCGAAGGCCCGCCCGAGCCCGACGCTAAAGGGCTGCGAGCCCGCCCGGCCCGGCCCGGCGTACAAAAACAAAAGTTCGGGCCCGGCCCGGTCCGGCCCGATCTTCTGAAGTTTCCCTGCGGATACAAGATATATATTTCCGATAACGTGGCATATTAATCAGCATATCAGAGCGAAACATAAGGAATCGACACATGACAGTCACTTTACACAAAAATTAGAAGCTGGGTATATATAACAAGCTATCCAACGATTCGGGCTTAGTGAAGTGCGTCGCTCCTGCATCACATATCCAGCCAGACTAAACTTCCGTTCGCTCCTCACTTTGGTAGCAGGAATCGCCAATATCTTTTTCGCAAGCTAGCAAGCTTGGAATATTTAGGCGGCTTGTACTTCCTGGTGTTTAGTACCTCAGATGCTGGGCAGGAGGATGATTCCATCGATAGATAATGAAGAAGCTCGTCTTGTGTGAACGATAAATTATTGCTATTGTCGCTCTACTCATTAAATAATTCTAACTATTGCTTTTCTGAAAGCAGGCTACTTTCCACAATTTTGCACACTCTCTTCCGAAAGCGAAGAAATAATACATCGTCAGTTTGATTCGGGCTTTTCATCTGGCCCGGCTCACCCGATTAAAAAAAACACACAGCCCGAGCCCGGCCCGGGCCTGAGGTGAGAAGACGTCGGCTTACCCGAACCCGGCCCGCGGGCCGGGCCGGGCTCGGGCTTTCGGGCTACCCGGAGCCCGTGCACACCTCTAAGCGTGGCTACACCGGGGGACGGGGGACACTGGGAGAGTGATGTACAAGCCTCGACCTTAAGGAGCTTCGCCCCTAAAAGAGAATGTGTGGTCTGGAACGCGCTTATTCTTCATCGTCATCAGCGTCTTCGTCATGACATATCATGGTTACCTTGCATGTGCTGTGCCGTGATGGCAGTGTCATCGTCATCGCACTAGCGGGGCTACACCGGAGGACGGGGGGACACCGGCGGAGTGATGTACAAGCCTCGACCTGAAGGAGCTTCACCCGTAAAACTATGCATTTCATTAGATCACAGTTTGAGATGCGAAGCATCTTATGCTCGGAGCTATGTCCGTCCCTCCCTCCCGCGTCGATCCGGCGTCCCGCGTCCGGTCACTTTCATGAAGTAGGGAAGCACCCACTATGCGAACTAGAAAACTGTACTACAATAAGGCCGTCAACCACCACCACAGTCAAAAGAGTCATGGCCGAGAGCACAGAGAGGCTGCTTAGCAATGGCTAGGCAGGTGGTGTCTGTCGCCCAGGTTGACTCCATTCCTTGATCTTGCTTGCATGTGTTTGGGGCGGCTTATTCCGTCCCTCCTTCCCGCGTCCCACACCACCACAGTGCATGCGCGTCCCCTCCCCCCTCTTTCTCTGCTCTCCTACGCTCACCCCTTTTTCTCCCCTAGGAATCCTCTACTCTAGGGAGCAGCGCCCGCATCCCACACCCCCCACAGCGCATGCGCATCCTCTCCCCCCCTCTCTCTCCTCTCCTACGCTCACCCCCCTTTCTCCACTCTAGGAATCCTCTACTCTACGGAGCGGCGCCCGCGTCCCACATCCTCACAGCGCATGCACGTCCTCTCTCTCTCATCTCCTACGGTCACGCAATAACAAATTTGGTGTATATCAAGCTAGCGAAAGGGTCGTCAGCGCACCATGAGCGTGGCATGTAAATCATGTTGTACATGACATGGACGTCATGATTTTCATATTACCGCCTGTCATATATGTTGGTGATGCAGAAATGTCTCATCATACCAATTTTTGGATATATCAAGTTAAGAAAACGGCCTCAGGAGCACTACAGTCATGGCGTGTAAACCATACTTTTCATGACAAGTTATTCGTGATTTTCATGACATGACCAGTCATTCATGTTCATCATACAGTCATGTTGTGCTATACCAATTTTGGTATAAATTCCATTAGCGATACGGCCAGGAAAGCACAAAGTGGTAGGCGGCTAGATAGATAGATAGATAGATAGATAGATAGATAGATAGATAGATAGATAGATAGATAGATAGATAGATAGATAGATAGATAGATAGATAGATAGATAGATAGATAGATAGATAGATAGATACGCTCAATGTCGCCGAAGTTCGCTAAGAAATGCTTCGCATTTAAAACGTCTTGACAAGACCTAGCTAAGACGTATTTCAGATGTTTTCGGAAATTTGCGGTAATCGCTTTAGAAATACAAAACAAGCTATTATAATAACTGTTTTAGCATGACGTTTGGTCGGCAGCCTGACGGCTACCATAGGAAGTTAGAGATTTGTTGTAAATGGGTCCGCAGCCGGCAGCCTTCGCTCCTAGGAACTGAGTCTGTGAGACATGCGGAAAAGTTTGATCTGTAGGTCAAAGATGTTAAAGGGGCCGACAACTGATTTTTCTCAACCCATTTTTTTACTGCGCGATAGAAAGTTCATCCTTTGTAGTGTTTGTAGCTGCAGTAGTTAATCCAAAAAGCACGTAGCTATTTTACAAGCAGTATTTTTCGATCTGAAAGGCTCCAAACACAGATGTAGCTTTCCTCCAGCAACGCTGAGAACCGATAGCCATGCCGCCAGCCCTTCTCGCGATTTGTGAAAGCTGTCGTCGTTCTGCTTTCGCAGGAGTTTCTGTAACTATGCATAACCACCTTTATTTTGACCTTTTGAACTATTTTTGAAAATAACAAGCGCTTACAATGAGATGATGTGGCATTATACACCTTCCCTGTATTTGTACCGCGTTGTGTGCGCCTGTGCCCAAGGTTGCCTGCGCCTGTGTCCTGGGTGGCTTGTCCCGGCGTCGTTACTTTCTCGATACACGAGCGCCAAGTCACCGAAAACGTCCGCATATGCACGGCCGTGCCGAGTAGCAGCTCACGTCATTTCTGAGACGAAGTATAGGTAGCAAGACTACGTCGCTCCAAAATTTTAGCGACCTGTAAATTGCGGGCGCGGTTGCATGAGCACGCTGAAAAGTTGCTCATTACGTCACGCGAAGGCGGCGCCACTTTAATGCATAGTACTAACGCAGGCCTATACGTATATTTTTATGGACTAATATCGTATAATATAAAGAACCGAACAATATTTCAATACTATAACTAATATATCGTCTACCGCGTGCAGCAAAAAACGGTCACGAGGCCGGGGACATATCGGATCCGTTCATGTTTTTGCCGCCAGTGGCGCCACAGGTCATTGTTCACGACTTTCAGTTAAGAAATAAAAATATAAATCCACCTCTCACGAAATAAACAGAGTTGGTTTGAGTCAGTGCGACGGACAATCTTTCCATCAGTGGAGTCATCTCATTTCTGTTTTGGGCAGTTGTCGGTCCCTTTAATATACGACGGCGCAACGCGCAATTATTTAGACTCGTTCTAGCACGGCAAGCAAGTGCTGGCCCCCTTCGGGGATGCAATGAATTTTTTTCTTAGACTGTAAACTCGCTCGATTAACCCAGTAAAGCTTTCGCTTTAAAAAAAAACAATGGTAGCACCGAAAAATGTGACGTCTGATCTTTCGGCTCTGCCATGTTGCTCATGTCGAATAACACAGCCTTCGGAAGCCTTGGGTAACTACAAAACCAACTGTTGAGCCGAGAACATTCGAAGAGAAACCCGTACGTCGCCCTTGCCCTTCAAGTTTCCCTTATGTCCACTGTATGTTAAGCGCTCATAAACATACTTACAAAAAAAATGAAAAAAACAAAGCATGGGACGAAGGCAGTCACCAGTCACACGCATCGCCGATACAGTACGCGGCATAGCTGCACACTAATTCCGTATTATATTTGCCAATATGACTCTCATGCATACATTAAGGTAATATCTCAACCCTGCCCTTTTTGAGATTTCTTGTTTTTCCTGGTACACATCGAGAAATGAGCACACGCGTTGAACTTCAAAAGTAACGCTAAGTAGCTGGCAACAAATCGATATGAAACACTTCCGCCTGTTGTAAGCATTTGCTTAGCCCGCTGCAGGTGTTAACGAGAGGCAGGATTTGCATAAAAAAGTCCCTGCAGAGCATGAGCACATAGTTTCGGAATCAGTTTGTTTGATAAACTGAATTAGAGGCAAAACTCGTTGGTGGGATATAGTTGGCCCATTACTTTGAATAAACACCCCTTCTGTTTCTTCTGCCTCTTTCCTATGGTGGTGGTTCGGAGTCTAGCTTATATAAAAAAATGAATTAGCGAAGTCTGACACTAGAAGGTTTCTCAATGAAGACAAGCAAGTGCATTAATGATCCATCTGTCGGCCTGTACAATGGAATGTTTTTCTTGGCAGGCACGTGCAGATACTGCTTTCATGCCCTGTCTTCGCGCATGTATTTTTCATGCCCTCTTTTAATTCCTACTTCTAGGCGCGAAGCGGCTCGGCTTCTCGCCGTCTCTTGTCATCACGGTGGGACATGGATTCACGGTCCATAAGTGGCGTAGCCAGGGGGTAACACACCGGGCACGTGCCCCCCACCCCCCCACCCCCCAAAATTTTGTTTCGCCATGGCACACAGAGCGAAAAATGACCATTTCAAGGAGGTGCCCCTCCCGAAATCAAGGCGGTGCCCCCCCCCCCCCCCGAAAAAAATTTCTGGCTACGCCCCTGCGGTCCATCATACAATTAACTTCACATGATGACGTCATCCTAACATGACATCATGACGACACAAGGTCGACGAAACTCGTGACGCAATCATGACGTGGCAAAGCACATAGGGTCTCGGCTTGTCGGCGTCTAATGTCATGGTGTGTCATGTAGTCAAGTTCCATCATAAAAACGGGTATGCGCCACAAAAATTGGGTCAACCCCGCTAATCGCCACCGGTCCACTAAAAGTGAAGAATGCAACAGTTAGCCCAACAAATAGCCGACGACGTTAGTGGAGCTGAAACATCCTTCCCTATACATGCCTTATGGAACTGAAATCGGGCATGAAGGGAAGAAGTGCCACTACTCGCCATCGGTTCACTAAAGATGGCAGCAGTTAGCCCAACAAATAGCCGACGACATTAGTGGAGTGAAACACCCTTCTCTACATGGCGTAGGGAAATGAAACCGGGCATGTAGGGAAGAGGAAGAAGAAGAAACATTGCATGCTTCTCCCCTCCCCAGGTTTCATGTTAGTGGAGCTGAAACTCCCTTCCCTACATGCTTCGCTCCTCCCCAGTTTTTGATCGAGAACATCCCCGATGCGAACCGGTGCGAATCTGCACTTCTCCATACGAGCCCCCTGTATCGAATTTAGCGCTACCAATTGTTACAAATAGATGCAAGACATTTCGCAGTTCCTGTAAACGTGAAATTACTCGGTACGTGCTTCGTATTTTAAGTGAGTTACTGTATATGCTACCTTTAAGAAAGGTAGCATATACAGTAACTCCATAGGCGTGCGCACAGGGGGGCAGTGGGGTCGAGAAGGGGGGGGGGGGCAAAGCCAGCCCCACACATTGACATAATGAGTAGGAGGGGGGAGGGCAAAGTCAGCCCCATACATAGACATAATAGGGAGAGGGGGGCGCTGAGACGAACCTTCGCCCCCCCCCCCCCCCTGAAGGGGAACCCTGCGCACGCATATGAGTAACTCTAATATTCTCTTTCCACGGGCGCCGCCACGTGGAACACCCTCGGTCGCCGAATGGCGCAAGGAGAACACGGCATTATCAAGTGGTGCGAACTGTTTATCAAGAATGATGTGGTATGATTTTGAATTGATCAGAACCCACTACAGTTAGGTCCGTTCCTTCTGCCGCGTGCTAGTCCTAGTCGCGAACATGGAGATTTAAAATGATCGCTGTAGTGGACATCGTGCCTCAAGAGCACGGAGGAAGGAAAAGTGCTCAAGAGTGAAGCCGTGGCCATCTTAGTATGGCGGCCGCGGCAGCCATCTTAGTAGGGGCGGGAAAAACGCAAGGTTAAGAAAAAGATTGCTGGAGTGGAAATTATTGCTCAAGCGTGAAGCCGTGCCCTCCAAAAGATGGCGGCTGCGGCCGCCATCTTACTAGGGGAAAGAGAGCGTTTTCCTCGCACGTCCAACGAGTCTACCCACGAAACACAAAACCTCTAAAAGACGTCTCGAAACGGCTACAAACAGCTATAGACGTTTTGGTCTAGAGAAGACCTAAAATAGACATTTTCAAAATCCAATATTTGTGCCTCAAATGTGCTTGCATACAGTTTATAAGCCTTTTTAACAACTACGAGAGCCTTTTCTGCCAAACAAGTTCATAATGTCTACTACGAGACATTTTTTGGACATTTTGTTGTGCGAGCGCACGACTTTGTCGAGAAGCGCCGAAATAACAAATTGTCATGTCAAAAGAGCGGTGACCGTGAGTTTTACTAACAAATGATGCAGCTAACAAACCTCCAGAATAATTGGTTTCACTCCGCAACGCGGGTTTACCTGTACATATAACTATCAACAGTTCGGTAAGAATATTCTCTTCAAGCCAAGGCGCTCGTATGATAACGATGCTTCCAGCAGCCCGCTCGGGAAACTCCGACCGATTAACAGGAGCAAAACGCAGGCGCGCACGCCAGTACGCATCAGCTTCGGCCGGCGGGGTGCTCATGTTGAAACTTGTTCTTCCTTTGCAACAGTCCACGGTGGCTCGATCGGCAGGCCGGTGATCATCGTTTGACACTTTGTGTAGCGTTTCCAGCTTTTCTGTACGGATCACTGTCTCTAATACGGTATCAAGTAACTGTGCTCATACTGTTTTTCGCATATATTCCATCAGTGTTTCGTGAAACAAGCTCTACGGAGTGTTTTCACCGACGGTTCGTTACAACAATGGCCGGATCTGCTAGCCCTAGCCACCTTCATTGCAACTCGGAACGTCGGACGTTCGGATAACGCACTTTTCTCGGTAAGTGAAATTAGGTGCGCCTGACTTTTCGTCATTACTACTGGAACTTTATAGCTTTGTCTTGTAATTCAAACGTAAAAGATGACATTTCTTTGCTGTTGGTTGAATCTTCGAATCTTCGTCGAACGCGAAACTGGGGGGACGCGCCGGTGCGAATCGTAAGGCCAGAATTTCGGGTCATCTGGTTCTTCTGTGGGTTACAGCAGAGAACACCTGCCAGTTAAAGCTCGTGTGTGGGTGTTTGCGTGCGAGCGAGCGCCTGCTTGCTTACAACCATGTCGGCCTGTCAATAACAAAAATAAAGTGCAATGCTCCTACAATAGGTGTCTCGCTTTGTGAGTGCAGTTATGATTGATTGTCGTTTATATATACACACTTCATCACATTTGTGATTGGAAATTAGCCTTTAGAATGGCTTGATACTCTGTTATTTGTTGTAAATTATACGTAGCTTACTTGCTTTTTTTTATGCAGCTTTTCTTCACTGCTGTTTGTACAAGACATTGGGTCTGAGACCGCGCCAGCTAGTGCGTAAGCCAGCGCAGTTTCTTTGACGGGACCTGGAGTGCATCCATGCGGAACTTGAATTTATGTTGCTGCCGCGGCAATCAGCTTCACCTTGTGCGGTCACCTTCTGTCGTATTTTGTTCACATTCGGTTGTGCTCTATTCATTAATAAATCTGCTTTTACAACATCATGGGATAATTTATTGCTGCTGATAAGCACGATTATGTGTGCACCATACACTAAACGTCATTTATGAAGTACGTGTTAATCCTCTGCGTGTTCAGATTTATAAACCGATGTGTTCTATATGAAACTTGGATATATGTGGTGTGCTGAAGTAGCCATTAATTTTCGTGGCACATGACACTGAAGTATGACGGTGTGAAATAACTTTATTCGGTCCACAATAGACACGAGTAAACTCAACGTCGAAAACTTAGCCGCTGCAGTGAGGACATGCGTGGATGAACAGGTATGTTAGTGATGTTGCTTGATTTTTTGGTCGCGTGCACGACGACTGACATAGGAAGTGGGAGAAAAACAGGAAAGAGCTCTCGCGGGAGCTTTCAGTCCCTTCAATCTCTAACTTCCTATGGTAGCCGTCAGGCTGCCGACCAAACGTGCTGAAAAGGCAGTTATCATAGGATGTTTTATATTTCTAAAGCCTACAACGAAATTCCGAAAACGTCTTTAAAAACGTCTAAAAAACATCTTAGCTTGGTCTTGTCAAAACGTTTTGACAACTTCTACGGGGACATTAGCACGGCTATCCGACGATCGGATAGAAGTTTATAGCCGTCTACGGCTACAGAATGTCTTGACCAAGACATCTATTAGCTCTTTCGGCTAGCCATTCAAGACGTTTTTTAGACGTGAAATAGCTTCTTCTGTGTTTCACGGGTAATATGGTTACTTTTTTCGGGTCAGATACCGATCCAAGTGTCTTTGTGTTACTAGATTTCCTTAGTAAGCCTCGACATCTTGAAAAACTTTATTCGAGATTAAGGCCCGTATTCACAAACCAACCTCGGCCTTACCTCAAGTTTTCCTCAAGTTTCTGTACTCTATCAAAAATGGTAACAGGGTTAAAGATAACAAGATTGGTTCATGATACTGGCCTACTTTGTTCATCAAGCTCAATAAAGGCTGCGATGAGGAAAACTCGAGGTAAGCATGAGGCTGGTTTGTGAATACTGGCCTAAGTCGCCAATATTCATCTCGACGTGTCACTATCGTCGGGAACAATTTTTTTATTTTATAATTCACGTAGCACTCACACAAACCGATCAATGCCACAAATCTCTAAGTGGGAGCCACCAGAAAAGAGCATGTTTCCGAGATCACTGGAGGGCAAAAACTGGCTTCACTTTTGCTGGCAAGCCGTTGCTATAGCTTCCACTCCAGAATTTTTTTTCAACCTCCTTGGATAAACGTTAGCGTTCAGCGAAAAGGGAGCCTTTTCTATCTACGCCCCTCAAGTTGAACATGGCAAATTTTTTTTCGGACAGATACGGCTAAATGTGCGCCTTTGTGTTACTATAGACCTTTTCACTAATAGCTCCCTGGGCGCCGCCATAGTCATCTCTGGGCTGCGTTAAACAGGCGTGACCCCCCCAAGAATGCACTGCCGAGGCTGTGACGTCAGCCTTTGTTCTAGCGCGCGCAGCCCAGCATGGCGGCGTTTCTTCTCTCCTGTGAAAAGGTGTATGGTTTCTTCGGGAAACGTCTAAGCCTTGGCAAAATTTATTGAAGGTGAAGTCATCAATACTTCTTATTTGAGAATGAACCAGCAGTTTAACATTACCAGAGCGAAACAACTTAACAAGCGGGCACCACCTGAAAAGAGCATGTTTCCGAGACTAAGGGTGGGCAAACGCTTTAACTAAAGTCCCTAGATTTTTTTCTCTCTAAGGGAAAAATCTAGGGACTTTATCTTCAGCTAGCTGGTAAGGCTCTATAGCCGTCAGTAGGCCGATACACGCGAATGCTGCCGTTACAGCGGAGCTGTAAATGGCTCGCATCCTTTATTCTGCAGCGTCCCTCCGTATGCAAAAACCCCTAGTGTCCTCTAGGGGAGCAGTGGAAAAACTAACGTTTATTGAATCATTCTGAAGCATGAAAATGGAACCTCTCACACCCTCTATGGAGTGGCGAAAAGAACCGATGAACTGGAGTGAAAAACATTTTCTTGCCTGTGCTGGGGTTTAAACCCAGGTCCCGGTGCTTTTTACTCAATCTCTTTTTTAGCCT
>JALIZH010003901.1:0-17705 GCA_030522465.1 Rhipicephalus appendiculatus | reverse complement strand
CACAACGCCATACTTGATTGAGTAGGTGTAGATGCGTGCGCGGATCGTTGCATGGGTGAAAAAATTGATGCACATTGATGCGTTGTGCAAAACACTGGCTCTGAAAGAGCCCCATGTAAGAGAAATAAATTGCAAAAGAGTGTCTAGAAGGTCCAGTTGGTACATGATGCTGCGTGGGAAAAGCGCAGGAACGGGACAAGTAGAGGTAACACAGAACTCAAGCGCTGGACTGGCTTAGTGTTGCTACTCAGCGCTTGGGTTCTGTGTTGCCTCTTCTTGTCCCGTTCCTGCGCTATTCCCACGCATTTGCCTGTGCAATTCTAATGTCACTGTGTATGCGAAAATTACTGGATTTGCATCTAACAGTCCTCCTGTAAGAATACGTCAAGTTCTTGATAAATCATGGTCTGGTTTGCATATATTATATGTTCTGTAGTGTCTTAATTTAACTGTGTGAGTAGTACATAAAGTAGCGGTTTTTAATGAGTATTGCCGGCTTTTAAGTACTCTTTTCTTTATTACGTAGGTTCCAGCGTACGCGACGCTCAGGTAAGCGGCAATGGCCATGGAACATGAATATGAGCAGTGTAAAGCCAATTGATCTTCATTAGTCCAGGAGTCTTACGCGACAATTTCACGGCTATGTTTATCTGTTGGTGCCTTTGTGCGATCACAAACAATACATTGTTTGTTTTACTGTTGTAGATCCAAGTGACGCTCGTCTTCGCTTGAAGCTATCTGCAACTATGTAAAACAATGTGCCTGAATTTACGAGGTTGAAGGCCTAGAAGAACCGTTGTTTCTTCTTTCCTATTTCTCGCGCCTACAACGCACTGTATTATTGCCTAAAAATCCCGCCTCTAGACATCACTTGTCTCAAAGCTAAACAATGCGGCGTACGTAGCTCCTCGCTGACTACTTCACATAACATCGATTCTCAGAGTGCGCCAGCTCTACTAGAGTTTTCAGTAAAATATTATTGCCGGCAAGTTGGCCGCAGACTCCAGAATGAGGCTCGGCGTGACAACGAAAGAAAGACTTCAGAAGGCAGCATATAGAACTAGTGCGCTTCTAAATGTTTAGTGCGCATGCGCACACGTCATCATCTCCCCGTCTTCGACTTAGTAATGAACGTTTGGTTCTAGTATTCCACCCTATTCATTTTCTGATTCGTGTGCGAAGAAGGCGAGACATCCATACCTGTAAGGTTTTCCAAATCTCTTATTGACCTTCGCATTCAGTTCTTCCGGATACTCGAACAGTTCGATGTAGAACAAGTTGTCCTTGTCGCCCAGGTCATCCCCAAACTTTTTCAGGGCAGCCTTAGCATCTAGAAATATATGATAGAAGTTTACACTATAGAAGTTGGCATGTTACATCATCAAAACACAATGCATTCGGAACCCCTCGAACTTCGAAGCGACGCGTAGTCCTCGCTGCCAAGTGTGTATGGTTCTGAATGCTGTTAATGCTGAATAGCCATGCAAGCATGTACAATATTGCCAAGCACGATTCTTTTGCTATTTTTATGTAACTGGTCCGTTACACGTATTACCGCTGCCTTGCCTAAGTCACGCCCGAATGTCTGGGAACCTTCCAGATTGTTTCAGAATCTTCTGATAGCCTATAGCGCGCAAACGCAAACAGCTGAGTTTATTCTCGAAATAATGCGCCCACCAGCGATAAGGTTCGAATGTTCGATTTCTCATGTATAAATGCAGACGCTCTTTACTGTAGATCAGATTATCGACGGCCGATGCTCTTTTCGCCGCTATCAGTGTACAGCGTGTACGACATGAACTTTTACTTTTGTTTCCCGGGCACAAGGTCGCCCAAATAAAAGTTTTGTCTTGAACCCGCCGCCTGCTGCCTTCTCCAACGTCACGACCGCCTGACAGTATCCAGCAGCATTCTGTAACTTTCACAAAGATGCATAAAGATGAGATATATCGAGCGATGGTGACCTTCTTTGAAGGGTCATGAACCGCCCCTCGTGCTTGGTGAGAAAACGCATCCAGCTTATAGCGGAAGCTGCTGTGAACATTTCAGCCAAATTTTGTAGTTGTGCGCGGTAAGGATAACTTACATGCAGAGCGCGAAGTTTTTATTTTCTCAGGCATGCTCCTTTCAGAGGTGTGTGCTCGCTCTCTTCGGAGCTGACAACGCCTACTGTTTTTTTTTTTTTTTTTCACTTCGCCCTCAAAGTACACAGTTACATTACAGAGGGGAGGGGCTATCGCACATGAGCAAATCAGTCCATTTATACGCTAGAAATGGATTGATAACTTAACATGGGTTACAGTACGTAGCAGTGATGCATAAGTAAATAAGCGAAATAAAAAAATCTGGAATACCACGTGCCAAAACCACGACATACTTATGAGGTATGCTGTCCGCAGTGGAAGACTCCGGAAAGTTTTGGCGTTCTTTAACGTGCACTGACATCGTACAGTACACGAACCTCTAGCATTCGCGTCCATCGATAATTTGAACGCCACGGTCGGGACCGAGCCCGCGACCTTCGGGTCAGCAGTCGAGAACCGTAACCGCTACACCACCGCGGCGGACGTAAATATGGCTATATACAGTAAATATGTCATATCAAGTAAGTTTCCGTTAACGTTGAACAGCAGGCAGCAAGCTCTTAGCCAACAGCCGACAAAACTCTCAAGAGCGGCGTTCGGAAGAGATGCGCTTCTCGCCACGGGGTGCCGCCAGGTGCCGGAGCCGCGCGTCATAGTCTGCTAACGCTACACAGTGAGCCACACTCACGCAACAGAATGACAAATGCAGATAGCGATCGCGTTTCCTCGTGCGCGCTCGCGTAAGTTCTTTCGCCTTTTCCATGCCTTTGTTTGTAGCTTCCAGGGCACTCTTGTGATCACAGCAGAGATAAAGTGCATACAAGGCACTACAAACACCTGCAATTCAACTCGTTCTTGACGAATTCGAGAACTTTTTACGACCATCGATTCTTTAGGCAATAAACTACTGAGGTCATTAAATCATTAAAGAACTGTCTCATGAACCATTTGATTAAAATGGAGCTTATCTAGTTAGTAAGCATCATCTTAAAAGGGAGGACCTGCAAATACGGACAAGAAAGAAGCCAGTACATGACACCACAGCGTTTGTCTTTTTCAAGGTGACTACTTTAAGAGGCCTGTATAATTCATTATTAATATTGGTACGGATAGGTGAAGTAAAGACAGACGAAGAAGCGGAGAAGCTGACTGACGCGCGAGTGTGTGGGTCAGCCACGTTGACTCTTGTTACTGTTGCTTTCTGTAAATAGAGTTTCCAGATAAGTAACCAACTCTGTAACAATGTTCTCGAAATAAAAGTTTCGGTATTCTTTCTGCATGGCTATACTGTGACAGCCACTGCAAGGAGGGTGCCGTCCGATTAGGTTGTTCCTTCTCGCCAGCGCCAATACGGGAGCGTCAGCACGCAGTTGCCTTGATCAACTGCCACAAAAACTGTCGAGAATCTCAATTACCTAAAAAATTGACGATGTTGAAAAAAAATTATTCAGGAGGCGGCAAATAACGGTTCTTTTACAGTCGCTCTAAGGTCGGATAAATACGTATGACTGAAATGACAGCCCCCACCGAAATTTTCTGCGGATGTTGGCAAACTTGCGGAAAGTTTCCATGGCACTAATAATTGCGCTCTGAATACCTCTGCGATTAACAGTAACAGAAGTAGACTGCACGCAGACTTGCATTAAAGGTATACGCAAAAGTATCGTACATAAAAAATCAATGTTTTCGTTTAACTGCAGTAACCACATAAAGGAATGTAACCGTAGGGTAATAAAGCTTACCTTTCAACAGCTGCGCCCGCGACTTTTAGGAATTTATCTTTGGTGTCTGGCACCTGGTCGGTCTGAAACAACGAGGCGAGCTTAGTGCTTCTGCGCGAATGCTACGTGTAAACGTTTATAAAAACATATTTGAAAAGTATTACTTATACTTTTATACTTTTATATTTTATACTTTTATACGCGCTCCTTATACGCGAATTAAGAGGAAAAATCTAAATGCACTACTGACCTTGTGTTGGTCACGCTCGGTCGCAGCTTATCGCTAGTTAACATGAGTTAAGCAGAAACAGTGAATATGTTTTTTTTTCACTGGAAACTGAAGAAATCAGGTCTCACTTTCATAAGTGTAACCTTACAGTGCGTGACGTCGCGTACTCTGGATATCGCTCAATGGATATCGCTCAACGATGCAGTATAAGCGCGTTCCAGTATAGTGGAATGTACCCACTACACGTGATAACGATGACGATGACGCTGATGACCATGAAGTATAAGCACGCTCCTCTGTAGTAGTAGTAGTTGTTGTTGTAGGTAGGTGGCCACGTATAGTGGAATGTACCCATTCCACGTGATAAAGATTACGATGACGCAGTATAGTGGAATGTACCCACTATACGTGATAGCGATGAAGTATAAGCCCGTTCCAGTACAGTGGAATGTACCCACTACACGTGGTAACGATGACGATGCCACTGATGACCATGAAGTATAAGCGCTTTCCAGACCACACATTCTCTTTCTGCCATGGATGAAAACGATCGAGCTTCGCCCACTCATCATCATTCATTTCGTGGATATGGCGTGATTTTTTTTTTCATTCTACGCAAAAAATTTTCAGGTAATAAACCAACCAACTACGCAACAATATTTCAGTTGAACGAGCTTGATATGCGGACTCGGGCTCATTTTTTGAGATCATTGAAGTCTTGCTTCTGCAGCGCTGGCGTAGCGCATGAATGCCGCCCGCATATCGCCAATGCAACGGCGGCGGTGCAATTCGCAATGCCCTTAGACTGTCGCGCCACCAAGCAGAATTTAGGAGCGTCCTCTCATGGATGATCAGTAGACGACACCATGGCAGCCCTACGCAGTCGCGCACTTGTTCGGCTGTGTTAGCAGGAAACAAACACTACGAGTTTGCATGTTTCCTGCATCAGTGAACAAACCGGGCCCTCCGTGACACGATAAATCTGATTCGCTCTTGCGAGACGCGAAGTTTTCGTGAAAATACGTGTCAACTCGCGCGTTCAACCATGACCCACATCGCACAAATATCAGCTTCGCGAGGTTTATTGCGTAGGTCGGCGAACTCACTTATGAGTCGACTCACTCGGACTCACTCAGACTCAGGTCGAGCCGTGAGTCTGAGTGAGTCCGGGGTGAGTAATATTTTGGTGAGTTTGAGTCCGAGTGAGTCTGGTTGAAGAACAATTTGGTGAGTGTGAGTCCGAATGAGTTCGGCTCAGGAAAATTTTGGTGAGTCTGAGTCCGAGTGAGTCCAAAGTGCGAGATATATTTCTTGAGTGAGTCTGAGTGAGCTCCACATTGGTATGCCGACCCATGGTTTTGTGTAGCCACGTAGGTTAGTTAAACGCTGTCGTCTGACCTTCTCAGTTGAAACTCACCTTGTTTTACTTGCCTATAGCATTCGTCAGTGCTTTTGTAGAGCATAAATTAATAACATTGTACGCGGGAAGTCGCGCGAGCTCGCGATTTATAAATGAGCAATCTCAAATTCGCCAAAGCTGCGCCGCTTGTTTTTGTACGTTTGTTGATAGATGGCAGCACTCTGCAAGCGATTTGTTTGTTGACCGGTGTGAGAGGAAAAAGTTCTGCACGCCCAGATAACGTTGTGACGCGGACTAATCGAAGCCGTTCGGCAGAGTAACAATGATGTTAAGAGAAACCATCTTGACGACGAGGATTTTTCACTGGACGGAGAAGGCTGTGAAAGCGCAGAGTGTGACAGCGACGATGAACGATCAGCTGCTAACTCACGAGGAGCGAGTTGCACTTCACGTCCCCTCGTGCGCTAATGTTTTTTCACGCTCGTAAGTCACTTTTATTCTATTTAATATATAGTATCCTTCAGCGAGATCAAAATAAAAACATAGTTTTTCTTGTACATTGCACGTAGAGCAATTATTGTGGATATTATCGAGCGCCGCATGTCGCCAAAACGCTCGAGTTCGGAACAGGGAAGCGAAATGGTTAGAGCGATGAAACGTGCAGTCACGGCCACAATCCACGCCTGTCGGCTCACTTCTCCTGTACTTCACTGGTACCTTCCGATCGGCATAGTTGTTCGACGCATTTTCGCAACGTCGAAGAATTCGTCGTTGCGAAAAGCATACGTGTGTGTTCTTTTCGATATTCATGTTTCGATCGTGCTGATCAAACCTGCGGCATCCGAGTGCAGTGAATTGCGCACGGCTTGAGTCTGAGCATGGCTGTGATACAAGCGCTACTAAATAGGATGTTAAATGATTGTGTTCCGTTGAAGAAGCGACTCCACGTTCCTGACTGCGCAAGTAATGACGACGGCGTATGTTTGCAAACCATCGCCACGTTAAACATTCGGTCCCGTGCAGCAGCTATGGCCCTACTCGCTAGCGGCCTACCACTGCGGCAAATCCGTCAGGCAGGCTCGGTACACAGTATCTCGGAGAGCCGTTCAGGTCATACGTCGATTCTAGTTCATGAAGTTTTCTGCAGCACGCACAGGATTTCGCACAGCATCGCTTATGCACGGTAACGGAGCTGAAATATAACCTTTCACACCGCGGCAAATAATTAGGTGGCGAGCTTCCATGGTTTGAGAAAGCATCTCGGTCTTATATCCATTTCAGTGCAGCTCATGACTTCATCCGGTGAAAGTGGCACGGGCCGTACGTCCGCACGTCCTATCTGTTCCTATGCTAACAAACGGATTGACCATCCTTCGGGCGCCATCTTGAATCGTACAGCGCGCCACCTATAGTTCGTGGGCATTGCAAATATCGCCCGTGCTTGCAGCGTCGCCGAGGTAAAGTGGCCGTGCGGGAGACGAAAACGAGCCACGTGCGCTTCAGTACCTGCGCAGAGGTATCAGGTTTGGAAATTGTTTCCAGTGTTTGTCCGAAACCGAAAGAAGGAGAGCGCGAGAAAGAAGTAATGGCTGAGGCAGGTTCAAATGCTGTATGTGTAGCTAAGGCTGTAAGACATATAAGAAAATTGCAAGCCTTCATGTACCAGCAACAAGCTGTACCAGAGGCAGTGCACGAAAACGTACACTGTCTGGACAGCTTTCTCTTCTTTTGCTTTAAGGGCGTCAGTCCAAATAAGAATTACAGAATTTTTTTTCAAAATAAATTGCATTTCACACGTTTGACTTGATTTCCGCTGTTCGCAATGCTGTTGAGTATTCTAATGAATATTGAGTTTAGTGCAGTTTCAACTTAAGTGAATTATTTTCTAAGGTCCCTTGAAGTTCACTCGAGTGAGCGTTCACTGTATTCACAAGATTATATTTAACTTATTTTTTCATGAGGATAAATATGGTAGCCAAGACGTTAACCATTTTTTTCCCCTGAAGAGTGTCTTGAAGGGCCAGTTGGTACACTACTCCCAGATTTTAACGAGACATCGAATGTTTTGGTGCAACGAGTGGTATGCGCGATTGCTCGAGATAACCACGCCATGTCACGACGAATTTGACCTTTGAAGGTAATAATGCCTGCGATCTGCGCGTTCGAGTCCAAATTACGCCAATATGATCGCAACTGAAGACGGTGGAAACGAAAGTATGTGCGTTATTTATCCATAAATTCTTCTGATTCAATCCGTCATTGCTGTACATCATACTGGAGGGAAACATCACGAAGACGAGACTAAGGTGAAGGAACAAACGACACAAGCGCAGACGAACAATGGGGCTTGCGTCGTTTGTTCCTTCGCCTTTGTCACGTTTTCGGCGCTGTTTCCCCCGCAGCTTGTTTGCCCCATGCGCTCAAAGTTCACAAACTGAAATTCGCGAAAAAGTATTTTTGCGGCCGATATCCGTAGTTATTTCAGGTGACCAACGTTTTCTTTCGCTACTAACTTCTAAATTAATGTTCTGAGTCTAAAAGCTCCGTCCAGAGTAAATTTCACCAAAATTGTAAAATGTGACCAGGACCTCGTGTTCCTTTTTATCTGTACACAGCCTGCTGTCCTGGAGAAGATAGCATACTAGGTGCTTTTCGTAGACAGTGGTCGTTAAAAATTAGCGCACCTCATGCGGAGTCGCGCAAGGCTGGGTCACACATTTGAGCTTCTCTTGTGAACCATCTCTACAGGATGCTTGGGCGGTCATTGAGCGCGCATCGATTCAGGATCATAATCTTCTATCTACTACGACACACAGTAACCCTCGACCATAACAGCTCTGCTGTAAAATTACCATCATAGCGACCCCGACAGCCGCCATTGATACCTCTAGAAAGCACCAGTATACACACGCGCGAGTGTCCAGTGTTCTGGTATGAACCGACTGGCTTATTTATTCAGTGGGCCGGCCACCAAGGCGCACACAACCGATTGGGGAACTAGCCGCACAGAGAAGTCATTCTATTCCCAGCCTTCGCGTCTGTGCTCTCAAACGCATTCCGGCAACGAGGCAACTCATCGCAGTTTTGATGACTGCTTTCCCGGACAGAAGCAGCAAAACAAGGCGGAGAAACTGATCGCGGCCCACCTCCCGAACCAAAAGCAGCGCCAATATCAGACCAATGCCAACAGAAGAGTACTCAACAGTAAGCACAAGGATGTACAAGCGAAGCTTAAACAGACGTTGTACCATTCATGCTATACCACTGCCACGAAAATTAAGGCGGCTTCACACTAGTGGTGCCAAGCCTGAAGGAAGTGCGGAGCTGGGCATTCTTCTTTTGTTTCTCTTCGGTTTTCTTTCTTTCCTGTTCTCCTTTCCAGATTTTCCCTGTCTTTCTCTTTATTTCTTTTTTTTCTTCCTATTTTCCCCTTTCTCTCTCTTCTGTTACGCGCGTGCTTCCCCTTGGTGAATTTTTTTATACGTGGTTGTACTCCTTAAGTGCTCCGCACTTAGTATCATCAATGCACTCGAAGAACAAGATGAAGAAGACTTCTTTCTGGCGCGAGCGCGCGCTCAATATGCTACAGTTGACTATGCTATGTGCGGTTTTGTCTGAGTTAATATCAGCATCAAGGTACTCGAAGAACAAAAAGGAAGAAGGCCTCTTTGGCGCGAGCGTTCGCTCAGATGGCTAGGCGATATGCGATTTTGCCTGCGTTACGCCAAGCGAAGCCGACATCACACGATCACAGCATAAGACAGTATACGAGAACATACAATAGCATACGACAGCTCGGCCCCCTAAAGTGTCCCACACTTAAAACACGAGTATACCACACCAAAGCAGCAATGTGGAGCCAGCGAAAAAGGCGATAAAATGGTTGCTGGCTAAGAAGAAGGCTGCAGCCTTCACCGACGCCTCCAGAGAAACGGGAAAAATTCCACGTGGACTATCCGTTAGGATTCGTAGTTGTCGAAGTGATGCGCAAGCGTAGAGATTGCAGGATACTCCGTGGTTTGTGGCTTCACTGAAACGTTACTGCCGTGCGGTATCGGCGCGGGGTCTTTTATTTTTCTATCTATCGTTAGTATCACCAACGCCCACACGGAATACGCATCTCGGGAACAATCAAACGCATGTTTGGCATTACGTTTTCGCAAAGTACAATAGTACCCTGATGGGTACAATCGCCTATGTCGGTTTTACATCTTGTCGCAGAAAGGACCGATTTCCGGCACTACGAAACAGTTGAGCGAATCCTTTATGCAACGAAAAGTTTCATGGAAAGTGTTTTCCTTTATCATTTTCGTACAACCTGTTGAACGGATTTGTATCGCTCAGATATATCCACACTTCGCAAAGCGTGTTCACGTGGGGCCCCTAAGTTCGAAACCCAGCGCAGCGAAGAAGTGTTATCTTCTTGTACATATTTTTTTTTTGCCTTCTCTTGGAATCCAGTCAATTACCCTTAAGGGGTCATGAAGCACCCCTCGGGCTTGTTGAAAAAACACATCCTACGGAAAGCAGATACGGCTATGAACTGCTCAGGCAAATATTGCGGCCGTGTCCGCCGGGTAAAGGCTGCAAGCAGAGCGCGAAGTTGCTGTTTTCTCAGGTGCCCTATTTTCAAACTGAGGCCTGTTCTCACTCTCGTCGGTGGGCGGGCGTCTGTCATCTGACGTCAGGTTTCTGTCATCGGACGTCGCCAAAGATCTGTCATCCGACGTCGCCAAACTAACGAGGGAGAAACGAAGTGCATACATGCATATCCAGACTCCTACCCTCACCCCGACTAAGGAACAAAGTCACTACGTGCAGGAGTGCAGCGCGTGTCAGGAGCCGGAAACACTACAACACCTAATAGGAAACTGCAGACAACACCAGCCTCCCTCTGCCACAGCACGATTCGCTGCCTTATCCTACCGCTTGAGAGTAACGGAACATCTTGGCATCCAGTCCTGCCCCGAAGGCCTGCTGGTCGCCAAAGGCGAGGCGTCGAAAGTGGTAGATGAATTTGCATGAAATAAAGCACATCTACACTCAGCGCAGGCATTCAAAGGCTGCCTCAAAGTTCTTCACTCATTCATTCTGTAGCGATGCATTGGAACCTAGAAATGGGTTGCACTCTCGAGAGCCTTCTAGTGGGTCATCTGGAAAAAGGACGCCGCTCGCGCTGAGAGTTCGTGCCTGGCCGTGACTGTCGCCATTACGCAGTATCTCTGAGTACCGGTAAATAAACGCCTTAACAAATTGCGCATTGCCGATCAGAGTGGAATGACTCACATATTTCCGACCGCAGACTGCGGGGGTATCACGAGTAGTCACTGCCGGCCGTCGGCGTTGTAATTGCGTCGATGCAGCAGGCCGTCACGTATGGCGAAATGGTGAGCTTGACGACGCAAGGCGCCAGTGGACGGACGGATCAGAGAGCAAGTCGATCAGCGGGGCGACCAATTATCCTTGCGCTGTTCGGTAGCGATGACGTGAACATCGATGACAGAAACAGCAATGGAAGATACTGAGCAGGGGGCTTTGTCGTCAGGCAGAGGGGGAGCGCGAGAGGGCGTCGGCGTCAGCGTCAGCATGCTTGCGTCCGTTGCGGTACAGCACGCGGATGTCGTAGTCTTGCAAGCGAGGAGCCCAGCGGGCGAGACGGCCTGAGGATCCTTCAATGAAGACAGCCAGCATAGTGCGTGATGGTCGGTGACGACATCAAATGGGCGACCATACAAATAGGGTCGAAACTTTGTAAGGGCCCAGACGATCGCCAGGCATTCTTTTTCCGTGACGGTGTAATTTGTCTCGGCTCTCGTGAGCGTACGGCTTGCGTATGCCACGACATATTCGGGGAATCCGGGTTTGCGCTGCGCCAGGACAGCGCCGAGGCCTACACCGCTGGCGTCTATGTGCACCTCCGTTGGGGCCGTAGGGTCATAGTGGCGTGGTATGGGAGGAGACGTCAACAAATGGCGGACCTTGGCGAACGCGTCGTCGCACTCGGATGACCACGAATTAAGGGGCCCGTTACTTCCAAGGAGCTTCGTCAGTGGTGATATGATCGTCGCAAAGTCCCGTATGAATCGTCGAAAGTATGAGCACAGGCCTACGAAACTGCGCAGTTCTTTGACGGACGCAGGTTTGGGAAACTCGGCCACGGCCCGAAGCTTGGCCGGATCGGGAAGAATTCCGTCCTTGGACACGACGTAACCTAGGATTGTGAGTTGCCGTGCTGCAAATCAGCACTTCTTCAGATTTAGTTGGAGGCCGGCGTTGCTCACACGTGTGAAAACTTCTTTCAGACGTTGGAGATGCGTGGAGAAATCCGGAGCGAAAACGACGACGTCGTCCAGGTAACACAAGCACGTGTGCCATTTCAAGTTGCGCAGAACGGTGTCCATCATGCGCTCAAAGGTCGCGGGCGCATTACACAGACCAAACGGCATGACGTTGAACTCGTACAAGCCGTCGGGAGTGACAAAGGCTGTCTTCGGTCGAGCGTCGTCAGCCATGGGTACTTGCCAGTACCCCGAGAGCAAATCGAGAGAAGAAAAGAATTCGGCTCCGTGGAGGCTGTCAATCGCGTCGTCGATGCGCGGTAGTGGATAAACATCCTTGCGAGGGATCTTATTGAGCCGTCGGTAGTCCACACAGAACCGCACAGAACCGTCCTTCTTCGCAACGGGAATAACAGGAGACGCCCATGGGCTGTCCGAAGGCCGAATTACGTCGCGTCGGAGCATATCGTCTACTTGCTCATTAATTACCCCACGTTCGGCAGGCGACACGCGATATGGACGTTGCTAACGGTGGTTGGGCGCCAGTGTCGATGCGATGTGTAACAGCGGACGTGCGACCGAGAGAAGTTTGCCCGACATCGAAAGAAGATCGAAATTCTTGCAATAGGCCCAGAAGCTGGGAACGCTGGACCGACGTAAGGTTGTCAGCGATGGAGTTGCCAAATACATCAGCAGATGACGGATCAGACGTGGAAACAGCACTGATGGTACGGGAACTGGGACAGTGCGAGTCACCGGGTACGTCCAGGACTTGTGCGTCGTCGACGGGTTCCACTCGGCCGAGACATTCCCCTCGAACCAACGTAACAATGTGCGGGAATGGGTTGGTCACAAAAATAGCGGTGTTGCCCTGAGTTAATTGCACGGCCGCGAAAGGTACCAGCAACCCTTTCCTACTGCAACCACTGTCAGATGGCGAAAGGAGTGCAACTGTGTCCGAGAGACCAGCGCAGTAGACCGACACAGCCGTTGACGAGTTTGGAGGCACTGTCGTATCGTCTTTGACGAGGATCTTGCTCAGTGCCGAGGGACTATCTACTGGCGTCAAATGTGCGAACGGTGAGAGTTCAATTTCGGCGGAGGCACAATGAATGACGGCGTCGTGGCGGGAGAAAGTCCCATCCCAGGATGACGTCGTGGGAGCATGCAGTAATGATGATGAACTCGACGACATATAGAACGTCCTGAATGACGACGCGAGCTGTGCACACTGCTGTAGGATGAATACTCTGCGAACTAGCGGTACGGAGGGACATCCCAGAAAGTGGCGTCGTCACTCTTCGGAGTAAGCGGCAAAGTTTTGCGTCCATAACGGATACGACAGCTCCAGTATCGATAAGGGCAGATGCGCGAACACCGTCCACAAACACGTCAACGACATTCGATGGATTTCTCTGAGGGCTTTCACAGTTCGATAGCGTCGCAGCCCTTGCCTCGTGGACTGCGACGACTAGTTTTCCTGCTCTTGAGCGGCCGAACTTGGCCGCATGGGTGACAGGGATCGGCGCGTGGAGACGTGGACCTGCGAGGAGATAGAGCTGGGCGCGACGTCGGTGGCATGGACGGGGGTGGGTCGTGAAAGGGACGGCTCAGCTGGCCAGCGACAGGTGACGTGACAGGAGGCGGCTGCACGCGAAAGCAGTAACGTGCCACGTGACCGGCGTATCCGCATGCAAAGCAGATGGGCCGGTTGTCGGGTGTGCGCCATCTGTTCGCCGGGGTAGGTCGCGCCCATGTCCCAAGACCTGACGGACGGATCGGCGGCTGGAATGACTGGATGGTGGGCTGAAGTCGAGGCCTAGGGACGACGTCAGCATACGTAGCCTGCACACCCGCTTCGGTGGACGGAGGTCGAGCGGCGGCTTCCGCGTAAGTCAGAGGTGCAGCCGCCGGAGGTACTTGAGGCGGCCTGGCGACAACTTGAGCGTAACTCTGGGGCGCAGGAGCCGGAGGTTGTTGGTGGTACGCTGGTATGACCTCCGAAATTTCCTGCTCAATCGCTCGGCGGAGGGGAGGAAGAAGGGCGGTCGCCGATTGCTGAACGGCCGGCGGGTGGGCAAAGGCCAGGAGAGAACTGCCGTGCGATTTCCTCCCGGATGAATGACTTGAGCTCTGGCAGCAACGCCGCCTGGTCAGAGGTGGCCACCAAGCCAGCAAGCTCTGCATCTCGTGAAGGGGAGCGACGGGTCATCGAACGCTGCCGGCAGAGCTCCTCGTAGCTCTGGCACAGCGTTATGACTTCGGCCACTGTGACAGGGTTTTTGGCGAGCAGCATGGTGAAAGCGTCGTCGTCAATACCCTTCATGACGTTCCGGATCTTGTCAGACTCAGACATGGTTTCGTTGGCTTTCTTACACAAGTCGAGGACATCCTCGATATAACTGGTGAATGACTCACCGGCCTGCTGAGCACGTTCGCGTAAGCGCTGTTCGGCCTTCAGCTTACGAACGGCAGGGCGGCCAAAAACGTTGATGACGGCGGTCTTGAAATCGGACCAAGTCCCAAAATCGGACGCGTAGTTGTTATACCACAAACCTGCTACTCCCGCAAGGTAGACCACTAAGTTCGTCAACTTGCCGTCGTCGTCCCATTTGTTGGGGACGCTCACGCGCTCGTAAAGTGCGAGACTGTCCTCCACGTCGGTGGCATCGGCGCCAGTGAAGATGGGTGGATCGCGGATGCGTGGGACACCGGGACAAGGGGGCGACATGGGGGGAGGCGTTTGCTGAGAAGCGTCTTGGGGTATGGTAGATGGTAGGGTACGAGGCCGAAGCTCCACAGGCATCGAATGGGAGCACAGCACTCTCCACCAATTTCTTAAGGCGTTTATTTGCCGGTACTCAGAGATACTGCGTAATGGCGACAGTCACGGCCAGGCACGAACTCTCAGCGCGAGCGGCGTCCTTTTTGCAGATGACCCACTAGAAGGCTCTCAAGAGTGCAACCCATTTCCAGGTTCCAATGCATCGCTACAATTCAAATATTCAAAGCAGCCAGCATCCCCTTTTCCTTTCGCTTGCGTGCGGCTGTAGCTCAAGAACCGCGATGGTGTGTAGAGCTCAGCCGCTTCTTTCGGGATGCCCGGGAAGGAGCAAATTAATGTACTAAAGGAGTACGTATACGAATTTTAAAGATGTCTTTATTGTTGATCTAAATGAAAGGACTGGTTTCGAGAAATAAGAATATTATTGTGGTGACTGGGAATGCATCGAATACAAAACAACACTTTCGGTTCCGATATCGAGGAGGCGGCTTCTCAGTGACGTGTCAAAGCACCGTGACGTCGAGGGAAGACAGCAACTAACGAGGGACTAACGGCAAATCTGTCATCTGCTCGTGGTGCACGTAAACAACGATGAGTGAATTGTCGTCCAGTGACTCTGACAGTGATTTCTGCGATTTAAGTAGCATGCATGACATAGAACTCGCAAACTCAGGAACTGTCTTGACGCGTCGGGATAATGTCCATTGCGGTGGGGCTGGCTTGTAGATGCTCCAGAGACGAAAACATTAAAATAAAAAAAATATATGGTTTATGCGTGTTGTCTGACTCCTGTGTGTGGAGAGCGTTCACACTGCATACCAAGGAAACGAAAAAAAATTCCATGTTGTGATGTCTTCAAATCGTGTCAGGTATTCCTTCCTATGGATGTACCCATCCTATGAATGGGAACTTGGCATCACATGGATGGGCGTACGCAGGGTTCGCCTTTAAGGGGCGGGGGGTTGGCGAATTCTCACCGCAGCGCGGTCCCCGTCCACACCCTTGGTCGATTTCTGAAGAGAACAAGCTTCGCTTTGGATGCAAAATGAGAACTAAGCCACGACGAGCTTCTCGCGACGGCCTGACATTGGGCCTCGGCATTTCGGGAGTAAAACTGGGATGTACTATCCGCCTCAAATGAAACCCGAACAGCGGCAAGCATTCGCAGTAATATAGTGCGCGCCGTCCACTTATCAGTATGGACAGGCGCACATGCATGCGAACTGCTGCCGAACCGGATGCGCGCGCATTTCAGTGGTGAAAACTGGACGGCGCGCACTATACCACTGCGAATGCTTTGCCGCTGTTCGGGTTTCAGTTGACGCGGATGGTACTCTTTGGAATGCAACATCGGTGGTCCTCGGCCGCCGTTATCGTCAGAAACCTGCACGACCACAACCTTGCACTTCAAACAATCAAGGGACAAGATCTGGCTGACTGAAGCTATGGGGCAGACTTCGCGCCCCCTGACACAAGGTTAGGGGGGCGCCTCTTACGCCCTCGTGCGCACGTCGATACGCGTGCGCATGGTTACCCATCGGGGGGGGGGGGGGGGGGGTCGACGGTCCGTCACAGCGCTCCCTTCCCTACTATGTCAACGTATGGGGCAGATTTTGCGCCCCCCCTCCTAGGTAACTAGAGGGAGTACCCCCCTGCCCCCACCCCCGTGCACAAGCCTGCCGGTGTGCACCCCTGCCCAAGCGAATGCAGGTGACTGCGAGTGGCTAACGTACGTCAGTGGGAGAGGGACAGACAAGCATTCAGCGTGACAAAAAGTGGGGTACGATGGATGCATGTCTGAATAAAAAAAGAGCGAGAGAGGCATTCCGGAGGAACAGTGCGGCTACTGGGAAAAAAATACATGATACAGCGTGATGCACAGCGCCCTGAAGTCAAAATTGGCGAGAGCCAATGCCATGAACAGGCAGTCATCTTTCCTGAAGACATAGGGTATCGTCCTGTTTCCGTGGTCTATAAACAGGTTTTTTTTTTTTTTCAAGTATATGCACCCAAAAATATCATATAGTGGTCGTTATTATTTGTAGGCTCTTGCGGGTTTGTGCATTAAAGGAGTCCTGACACAAAAATTTTCGCCCCACGTTTTTTTTGCTGCAATGTGTTGCTGGGGGCCTGTTAGTCATAACACGGCACATCGTTTGCTGCAGCGCGCGACAGATAATTAATTACAAGCTCCTCATTACCGACACAGCCTCAGTTTCGGTTTGACAGAGCTCCAAAAACGACAAGCCGCCGGGTGCAACTATCACCACCTAGCGAGTGAAACGCTCGGTCACGGAGCACACAGAACAGTGACGCACTTCCGCGCGGTCTGCATCGTCTGCTTGCATTCGCTTGTCACCCATGCTGCGTGATGTCGTCGCCGTTATCGTCCTCGCTGTCGTCGTCGGGCTCATCGTCGTCTGATGGCGACAATTTTCTTGCGACGGGGGTGGAAGGAATTTACGACGGGGCGAATCACTTCAGGTTTGACCCGCTGGCGAGGTGCTTCGTCGGGAAGTGGCAGCGATACCAGCGACGACGACCACGATGAACCTCGCGTCGGCAATGTATTATGGTAAGACCCGACACATTCGTGCACAAATGTTCTGCAGGGCAATTCATTTAGCCAAAGTACGTTCGCTTTTTCTACGTTCAATATCCGATTGAATCAATTGATAACATTGTGATGCCCTTCAAGTTGTTGGTGCCGAAGAAAGCTAGGTAATACCAGAGCACCAGACGTGAGCGATGCACAGGGTGGAGTCGGAAGACCCATGTACGCCAAGTCCGGCGCCTGTGTGGTAAAGCAATGCGCCTCGAAATGGAGCCCGCAAACGCGACTGTTCTGCGCCGCGGCAGCGCCTCCTCTTGGCCGCGGCCACACACTCGCGAGCAGCCGCCGAGCAGTCACCAACAGCGCAGTGGCGAGCGCGCCAAAACAGAAATGGCGGCTACGACGTCATCATAACCTGTTGTACCGGGAAGTAGGGGGTCACCTAGGGTCACCTCCGAGGGTGTCAATGCCGCCAGGTGCGGCCTAGAATGCTGGATCGCGCACGCGAACTTCAAAATTCATATAAAATACCTTCCAAGCTTTATTCACTGTTGATATTTTGCAGATGGTACACGCATGTACACGGGAATCGATCCAGCAGGCTATCTCGGCCGCGAAATTTTGTGTCAGTACCCCTTTAATTGTCACTCTGATATATTATACATATATACTACGGTATTGATCTCCTTGCACC
>JALIZH010003898.1:0-25608 GCA_030522465.1 Rhipicephalus appendiculatus | reverse complement strand
TCTCACACCGGTCAACAAACAAATCGCTTGCAGAGTGCTGGCAGTGCTGCCATCTATCAACAAACGCACAAAAACAAGCGGCGCAGTGCTGGCCAATTTGAGATTGCTCGGTTATATATCGCTAGCCTCGCACGACTTCCCGCTTACAATGTTATAAATTCATGCTCTACAAAAGCACTGACGAATACTATATGCAAGTAAAACAAGGTGAGTTTCAACTGAGAAGGTCGGACGACAGCGTTTAACTAACCTACGTGGCTACACAAAACCTCGCGAAGCTGATATGTGTACGATGTGGGTCATCGTTGAACGCGCGAGTTGGCACGTATTTTCACGAAAACTTTGCGTCTCGCAAGAACGAATCAGATTTATCGTGTCACGGAGGGCCCGGTTTGTTCACTGAAGCAGGAAACATGCAAACTCGTAGTGTTTGTTTCCTGTTAACACAGCCGAACAAGTGAGCGACTGCGTAGGGCTGCCGTGGTGTCGTCAGAGAACACCTACCACTTTAGAGAACGGAAACTGTACCTTTGGCTGTAGCGGGGAAATAAGGCTAGCGGCGGCGTACTGAACTGCAATACCGCGAGGCGAGATGGCGTTGCAAGTACTATCATCATCATTGGACAAGCGCATTTTTTGCTGCTCGTTCGCGCGGGTCGCGCTACTGCGCCGCTCGCTCCCTGTGGTATTTTGTTTTTCTCGTAGCTAAATCGCGGTTCGCGTGTCTAGTTGTCGCCAGGTGACCAAACAGGCCTCGACTGGCAAAAACAACGACAATCAAGTAAGGTTTGCATCGTTTATTGCGAGTGCCCAAGCCGGTACAAGCGATGTATAGTCAGGTCCAAACAAAACAAGTCACTCATACATATTGAAAGCTTTCAACCCATGTGTAAAGACTCTTGAAAGCCGACACACATGTGCATATAACTGAACACCGAGATCACTGAACAAACGTCGCTCTCGTTGTGTTGCGGCGTCCGAGTTTATTAATAGTGTAGCTTTATGACAAGGGTCTTATACTGCCGTTAGCAATGTGGGCGCTTGCCAGGTTCGGTTCGTATCGATGTGAGTGCATGGTGTGGAATCGCAAACGAAACGTGCGCTGCGCCGACAGATAGTTGGCCCAGTGAGAACAATTTAGTTTTGCTAAATTTGTTACGTAAACAGTCGCGGATGAGTACAATTCTGCATCTTTATTGCTCTGCGCTGTCACCTTAAGTGTGGTAATTAAGCAATGTCACGTTGTGTCCACAGGGTAGGTACGAATTTTAAATTCTCGGCCGTGAGCCAATACCATAGGTATTACATAGTATTTTAGTTCTTAAGTGCAAGAAAATATTTCAGGCTTGTTCTGTTCCTCGTTATAGTTCAATTACACAGTTTATACAGCTAGAATTTCTTGGCGCAAGTAGTAATCTGACAGCTGAGTATGGAGCAAATGCTAAAGCAAGAGAGATATAAGGTGAGTGCTTACAGATTCAAGAAGCATAATTCTAAGAAAATAAGCTATAGGTATGCATTGTACATCTTCGTTTGTGCTCGCGCAGAACACTAAACAATTGCTCTGTATGGCATAGGCATGTCGATAAAGCTTGAGCACTCTCTTGCAAGCAAACATTCACAAATTAACTGACGGGGCATGATGTGAATATCGTTACTGGAGAGCACGCACTGATTACGGGAACAAAACAGAGAACGCGACATGAGCGCTCACTTTCAACAAAAGTTAAATGAAGGAAAACGGGAAGAAAATGACATAGAGAGTACCACACATACGTCACTGCGCAGAAAACATAACTGAACGATATAAGTCACACATTACTTCAAAGCCTGAAAACATGGCGAGGTGATAAAACATATCTGCTGAGACCTGCAAGGCGCTAGGCGGTGTGGCCCAGAAAAGATACTTCTTCATCTGTTAGTGCCAGTGACGTCTGGCTCACACATCTATCAACATCTTTTCTGGTATGGAACGCCTCACAAATCTCTCGTAATCTTGTCCGACTGACGGAACAACACCGCGGTGCCTGTGAAATCCGCAGAGCACGCGCAGTCCCTGCAATGCATGCCAAGGTGGGTGGGAAACGCAGGAACATTAACTGCGTTCCTGTGTTCATTAAGGGCGCAGATTCAGACGTCTGGCCAACGTAAACGCGGCCACATGACAACGGGACGCTGTACACAACTCCCGAGGCGCAAGGAACGTGTCTGTAGGTGTGGTTAATGGTGCATACTGGACTTGTCCTAGACTCAATGTGTCTGCGCACAGCCGGGCATATGCCATGCACCTTGTGTTCCGCAGAAAAAAAAACACCTTCACCTCATGCCTTCTCTCTTTCCCCTCGTGGTCAGTGCGCACTCTCCAGTAACGATGAATACATACCAACTCGCCCAGTTTTTCTGCTATGATGATGTGAACCTGTGCCAGTTCTGGATGAATAAAGGTCATATATATATATGAAATAGTTGTTATTGTGTCCTTTACTTTTTCTATATATTTGTGCTTGGAAGCTGAAGTATGTTTTCTCAATGTGAAACGAATGAGCGATAAGAAACAGGTTATAAATAAGAGGCACACAGGACCAGCGCTCAGCTTTCGACAGAGGTTAATTGAAAAACATGAAAGTTTATAATGGCAACCAGGAAGGGCGATGATATACCTTACTATCGCCTCTGGGGGCTAGGCAGCTGAGTCTGCATTGGTGCATGGCCATGATGTGGTGTTTATGATGAGGTCTTGACACTTTTGTTCTCGGGTCAATGCATTACCAATGTTATCACCCTTGCTGCTTGCCGTTATAAATTTTCATGTTTTTTCAATAAACCTCATTGAAAGTTCAGCGCCGGTCCTGTATGCCTCTTGTTTACGTCTCCATTTTTTAGCGCTCGTTCGTTTCAAATCAAGTATGAAGCAACTTGCCGAAACACACGTCTTGCTATGTTTTCACCCAGCTACTTTTATAGGCTGCGGATTGAAATATCTAAAATGTTGCAGTGTGGCTGTGGATAAATCAAGTACATATGTGTTTTAAATACCTCTTCGATTTCCTAGGTTTTTTTCATAACAGAAGTGCACAGACTTTCACTTCATAGTGGTAGGCACGATAACTATGACACATTAATTTGATCAAACAGCCGAAGTAGGTGTGCTCAAACAAATTCGGGACGTTTCTCTGCTATATGCAGAAAAAAAAAACACTACCACATTTAATGAACACTATCACGACAACGTAAACGTGCTTGCTGAAGCTCTGCTGCAAGAGGTGCTGGTCACGTTTACAATTTCTTTATTAGCTGTAATTAATTTGAACGATTTCATTGAACACATGTACAAAGGCCAATGTAATCGAGCACAGCCTTGTAAAGTTTTGGCGTACCTTTTGGTAAACTTCTATTATATAAACACGGTTATTTAAGGCAAAACACTTTTAAGCGTACTTTGTAAACTTTCACAAGTCACAACTAAATGTCGGAAAGACTTAATTCCCCTCACTACTGTGATGTTCATCTTGTAATGTAATATATAATTTCCGATGATTCACATGTAAACAATGATATGATAATGAGTCACACAGTAGTGGGCAACTTCAGATTGATTTGACTGCCTGAGGTTTAAACATATACAGTTGTAGCCTTGCAGACAAGACTGCGTGTTGAAACACATGCTCCAGCGACACCTCATGTTCACAAGTTTTTCGCATTCTTCAAGCTTCCGTCTTTCCCTGAACTTCAGACGCAAATCTAAGCACACAAGCGTTCTTGCCTTTCACCCCCATTAAAATGTGACCACCGTGACCTGGAATAAAACCTGTGTCGTTGAGCTCAGCAGCCACGTAATGTAACTAATGCACGAAGCTAGTGTTCAATTTCAATGCTATTGCGATGTACATTGCATGACACAATAGTCAGCTAATGCTTGTGGACAATAGTCAGCACCCCTGCATGATGTCTGGTAAACCATTCACATATACAGCATTGCAAGTGTGAGGTTCAAGATGACCTGTTGTAGCAGATGTTCACATGTTTCACCGAACTAGCGGAGTGCACATTCGGAGGTAGTCATCCTGTCGTTGCATGGCAGTCCTGGAAAACAAGTAATGACATCACCGTTGATAAGCATAATCATAATCAATGGATATGAAGTTTTGCAAAGGTAAACGTATAAACATAGTGGACAAGTAAAAACAGTTTGTAATACATAGATGTAAACGTACCTTATATACATGTTGTATCACTTGGGGTAGCTTTTTTTGCCAGGCATGTCATGTAGTAGGTGCCTTCCCATTGCATACAGCTGTTCCCTTGTCAGGCCGGGGAGGCTATGGCAGAAAATAAAAACAATATTTCTGATTATAGTGACGGTTTCTTCATCACACTAAAGTGAAACTACACTTATAATTATGTGAAACATTTGTTGCGCTAAATGTGTGGTAAAAAAAACCTAAACTGCTAACGTGGCTTCTCAAATGCGACTGCGGCGAACTATAGTCTGTTTTTTTGCTCTGATGTGCGGGCTAGCTACGAAGATACATGCGAAGCGTTAGTGATCTATTTGCCTTCTTTTATTGCAGCGGGCTGGTTTGTGTTATCAAACGATAAACATCCGGAATGCACTTCTGTTGCCTCAGCAACTCGCTCCCATTTGAAGCCATGCCGCAAGGAACGCACGTTTTCTCGGCGACAGAATATGACACGTTGAAAAATTTAATATTGCAATGCGTTGCTTCCGTGCGACGCCCAACGAAGTCATTGGTACAATATTGAAGCAATGGATTTTTACTCACCGGTCCGTATATTCTCGGGCTTGAAACGGGTGTTGATCCGGAGTAAGCTTCAACGGTTCCTTCGTTCCCCCGAAGTCAGCTGAATGCGCTTCGTGAAAGCATTCGAACGAGTCAAAATGAACAGAACGAAAGCGAATGTGTCGGCTGGCAGTGGCTCGAAACATTGACAGCGAAACGCAACAGCGCGAGGCCCATCCGAATGCACCGCGAACCGTTACCTGCCGTTAGCCGCTGTATATTTTGAAATGAGGATAATGATGTCGATAGGCTGCTGACAACTACGAGCAAAAACTATTACAAAAGATTATTGACTCGGTACATGGCACGGCAGAACTACTTGGTATAAACAGCAATTTGTTTTATTTGGGTATAGCATTACGCAAAGAAGTAGACTTCGGTAATTTGAAGAATATCTGGAATTGAAAATTTGGCCCCGACCAGGGCGCCCCTACAGGAAAGTGTAATAGCGCGAATGGCGGCGCCCATGCGACCGTAACGCAGAGGTTAGTAGAGCCACTCCCGGTGTTTGAAGCCGGAACGCGCCGCGGTTGATATTTTCGCCGTCTGCGGCGGTTTGTACAACTTGAGAGTCTCCGGGGCCTGGTGTCGTCTACTGATCATCCATGAGAGGACGCTCCTCAATTCCGCTTGGCGGCGCGACAGTCTATGGGCATTGCGAATAGCTGTAGAGTCGCTTGACGCTTCGGTGGGTGTCATTTTACCCACGTAGGAATATCACTGGCAAGAGTCGTCTGACTCCCTCATAAGTGGTAGTGTGATCCTTCGCAAAAGAGTCCTTGAGCTCTTCCTAGGAGGACTCGGGGACTTTCCTAGAGCGCGCCAACTCTGACCCACCAAGAGAGTCACCCTGCCTCTTCAAAGAGAATCGTATACGTGGCAAGTCAGAACTCTCCGAAAAGTCACATACTGTTTTTTTTTCTTAGAGTGCACCAGTTTACAAACAAAACCGAACAAATTGTTCCGGCTTTCAACAGCCCTCGGGAAATAAACGTATCTAATTTTCCTGATCGTAAAGAAATACTTTAAGTTGAGGCTGTGATAACGTCTAGTTGAAACAGTATTGACATACGGGATATAAGTATCGGAGGATAAAATACCAGATGAATGAAGAATGTTAGCACTTCAAAGAATCGGTATCGCGTCTCGTGTATAGGAGAGACAGTTTCACAATATTCATTGCGGTTGAGGGCAGAATAATTAAGATCATAGCGATAACGAATGAAACAAACAACCCCTTTGCACGGATTTCCTTTTCCCACCCCTTGCTATACTATACTACACAAGACTGTGCTATACATTACCCTCTAACCTCCTCCTTTCCCTCATCGTCACACTCACTTCCCTTTCCAACCCCTTGCTATGTTATACTATACATGGCTGTGCTTGCTGTATCTTTTTTGTTTCTTTTCTGTAGTTTGTCTGCATCTGTTTCTCTCGCTGCTATTTTGAGTTTTTCTATCTTTCTTTTTCTTTTCATTCTTTCTCTTTCTCATTGTTTCTGTGTCTGGACTCGTTCTCTCGCCCATGAGAGTTATTGCATTCCCCGCCGGAAAAATAGTGTGTGTGTGTTGGTGGTTAGAAGAAGAATTTGACGCCTAATTTCTGCAGCCCAATAGGGAGCACGGCGCAGCGTCTGAAAAATAGGCGCACTTGCTCAAGCAGCAAAGTAGATCAAGAAGAGGATGGAGAGAGCGCGTGCCGGTTCATGATGATGATAGTTTCCGGATTCAGCCGACACATTACGCCCGCCTTAAGCAGCTTCTTTGTCAAAAGTCTTTAGTGACACGCACAGTAGCCAGAACAGCCAATTTTCCATCATAATCGGTGTTATATGACATTAATGCTTGTGCGTTCGCAAATATACAGGTGAAATTTTGGCACTCTTTGTCGAGCAGGTGATTTATAATTGAATACTCTTATAAACACGGGCACAGCCTCCGAGTAAGGCAACACTGGCCTACCCGCTATAGCCATGAGGTAACAAGCAGCTTGCTGTGCGAGCACTTGCATTGCGGCGAATGATATTGTTCCGTGGTCATCTGCAAGTGAAATGAAGATTTTTTTTCAGCTTTCATCAGCTTGGTCAGCCGCGGTGGTATAGCGGTTAGGGTGCTGGACTGCTGACCCGAAGGTCGTGGGTTCGATCCCTGACGCGGCGGTCGCATTTTGATGGAGGCGAAATGGTAGAGGCCCTTGTACTGTGCGATGTCAGTGCACGTTAAAGAACACCTGTTGGTCGAAATTTCCGGAGCCCTCCACTACGGCGTCTCTCATAATCTTATCATGGTTTTGGGACGTTAAACCCGAGGTAATATTATAACTTTCATCAGCTTGACATTGAAAGTGAACGATTTGCAACAGCAAAAATTTCGGTAGAAGACGACGGCTCCGCTCCATGCAGCACATGATGTCACACACGCCATGGCAAAATGGAGGTCGCCGGCGGAGCTTATAGCCGGTGATTTCAAGGACTTGTTTTGTACTGAAATGTTTTTTCGCAGTCCACTTTTCAGGTATGCATAGGCATAATAGACCCTCTACTTCTATTTCTCGCTGAAAACCCCGAATTGTTGGGTGGTCGTGTCACGGCCTCTCTTATAGATCACTTGCAGAGAGCACATGAGCCAACATATTTTGTGGTGAAGGTGGTCAATGCTTCCGTTTTCTCCAAGTCCATTCAAATATCGCGATGTCTCGCATATTGTCGATGGTTTCACAAAAATAAGTTGAAATAGATTATACATATTCTGCATTAATGTTTTGCAGACACTTCACCAAAAGGAAGAGTTGGACTAGTTGGCTTGCATTCATATTGAAGCAGCGCAAAAGACGTAGGAGACAGGAAAGCTTGACAACACGAACGAAGACTGACAACGGATTGCTTTATTCAAGCGAAACCAAAAAAGAAAGGGAAGAAGGAAGAACGAAACGTGCGCACGCAAGCTATGCACACGACAAAAGACTACACTTGTAACATGATTACGTCTCCTCCAAGTACGTCAACTCGAAATGAAGTAACGTAATCGACGGTGCGCTAACGCGCGCGTCACCATTTTAGGGACGAAGCTCCTAAGGGTGTGGGTCTGTCCCTCCTCTGTAGTTGTCGTAGTAGTAGTTGTTAGGTAGATAGCCACGTATAGTGGAATGTACCCACTCCACGTGATAAAGATGACGATGACGCAGTATAGTGGAATGTACCGACTACACGTGATAACGATGAAGTATAAGCGCGTTCCAGTATAGTGGAATGTACCCACTACACGTGATAACGATGACGATGACGCAGTATAGTGGAATGTACCCACTACACGTGGTAACGATGAAGTATAAGCGCGTTCCAGTATAGTGGAATGTACCCACTACAGGTGATAACGATGACGATGACGCTGATGACCATGAAGTATAAGTGCGTTCCAGACCACACATTCTCTTTCTGCCATGGATGAAAACGATCGAGCTTCGCCCACTCATCATCATTCATTTCGTGGATATGGCGTGATTTTTTTGCAGACATCGAAGGCTTCAGCTATCTCTCTTACGCGAGAATCCGTGTGTCTATAAACGGTGGTCGTGCGGCAGAATTCTGGAGTGCAACCACAGGCGGCACAGTGGGCGGACAAGTGGCAGAACGGCGCACCCTTTAAAGAGATATGGTGTTCATAGTGAACAGCGCAAAAAACACGACACAAAGAAGAGACTGCACAACACGAGCGCTGACTGACAACTAAATGCTTTATTCAAGCACAAAGAAAAGAAAAAGAAAGGAAAGAACAGAAATGCGCGCGCACCCTAAGCACATGACAAGAGATTGCAGGCATTCAGCAAATTTAAGTATTTTCCAAGTAAGCCACCTCGCAATAAAGCAACGCGATCGATGGAGTGCTGACACACGTGTCACCATTTTTGTTGATAGCAAAAACTTCAGCTATCTCTCTGATGCGGGCGTCATTGTGGTCAAACACAGTGGTTGTGCGGCAGAACTCCGGTGAGCAGCCACAAGCGGCACAGTGGGCGGACAAATGCGAATACGGCGTACCCTTGAGAGAGCTATGATGCTCGCGCAGGCGAATGTTGAGGCAGCGCCCCGTTTGCCCCACATAAACTTTACCGCACGACATCGGAATTGAGTACACTACATTGCTTTTGCAAGGGACGAACTGCATGCGGTGTTTAACTGTGTACATTCTCCTAGACGACTCACTCGCACCTGAGGACAAATTATCAATCCTGGCACACAGGCTATTCAGCTTATTCTTAGCGGAAAAGCAGACGTCAATATTGAACTTGTCGGCAATCTTTTTGATGCGGTGAGAAATGCCATGAATATACGGGATCACCGCTAGTTTGTCGTGCGGTAAAGTTTATGTGCGGAAAACGGGGCGCTGCCTCAACATTCGCCTGCGCGAGCATCATAGCTCTCTCAAGGGTACGCCGTATTCGCATTTGTCCGCCCACTGTGCCGCTTGAGGCTGCTCACCGGAGTTCTGCCGCACGACCACTGTTTTTGACCACAATGATGCCCGCATCAGAGAGATAGCTGAAGCTTTTGCTATCAACAAAAATGGTGACACGTGTGTCAGCACTCCATCGATTGCGTTGCTTGATTGCGAGGTGGCTTACTTGGAAAATACTTAAATTTGCTGAATGCCTGCAATCTCTTGTCATGTGCTTAGGGTGCTCGCGCATTTCTGTTCTTTCCTTTCTTTTTCTTTTCTTTGTGCTTGAATAAAGCATTTAGTTGTCAGTCAGCGCTCGTGTTGTGCAGTCTCTTCTTTGTGTCGTGTTTTTTGCGCTGTTCACTATGAACCCCAGCCAACTAGCCCAACTCTCCCTTTTGCTGCAGAGATACGGTGCTCACGCAGGAAAATGTTGAGGCAGCGCCCCGTTTGCCCCACATAAACCTTACCGCATGACGGCGGAATGGAATAAACGACATTGTTTTTGCAAGGCACAAACGGCATGCGGTGCTTGACTGTGTACGTTCCGCTAGGCGACATACTCACACTCGAGGACAACTTATCGATTCTGGCACACAGGCTGTTGAGCTTATTTTTGGCGGAAAAGTGAACATCAATGTTCAACTTGTCAGCAATCTTTTTTATGCGGTGAAAAGTACCATGAATATACGGCTGCGTTTCTGAAAGCTCCTTTTGTTTGAAATAATGTATTTCTGCTCTTGCTAAGCTAATACTCATCCTGCACATAGGCAGTCTGTCAGCCCACTGATGAATTACTTTGTTTCGAATGGCCTGAGGCTACTTTCTTCGGATAAAGAAGGGTTCTTTTTGATTATGTCCCAAGAGCAGTTTGGGCTTAAAGCACACAGTGCGATAAGCTAGAATTTTGTCCCTTCAGGGCTTCAGCCCGCGCAGGTTAGGAAGCAGGCCATAATTCTTCAATATGGAGCGTCTTATCAATGCAGTTGGAAAAACTAAGGAAGTCCCGTTAAGGCCTTTTTTCACGGCTAAGACACGAGACTGATGTACCATTTCAAGTTATTGTTACCGAACGTCACACCTGGCAGTATGAACTGTCTGGTTTTCTTCAAAAACATCTAAACTCTCTTTTTTCTTAATGACCCTTTTCTCATTAATAGTTCCAATGATGTAGTGAAATATTTATGTGCGGAAGAATCCAAGAAGTATATGGCCTTTAGCATTGATGTTGTTGATTTATTTATTTGTATTCCCCATGCGCAGTTGATAACCTGTGTGAAGGCTTGCATTAAAGATCAGCACGATGAAGGCACATTTATCAACAGTTGCAGTATCAGCACTGAAAGTTTTCTAGAGCTGCTTAACCCATTAAGGACCACGAGAGAACTACTCGTCTGATTTTATTCACATTTTGCTTATTTAATTAACCACTACAGATAACCACACGTGCAAATTTTCATAGAGTTACGCGTGTTTCTTCAGGAGTTATGATACTGTACTATAAATAGTACGCTGGGCCTTCGAGATAGCAACGGGCAAGGTGACTTGATGCAAGAATGGTGAGTACGCTGGGCCCTTGCGAAACGAATAACAAAGTTATCTTGGCCCATGCAACTTAATGAAGGATTAGCGCTTTAGGGAAAGCGTAACGTCACGCTTTTCGCGACACCATTTTGATGTATTTTGGCAGAATTCAACTGTTTTGCCGGCTTCTTGTGAAAATGTCTGTATGGATAGAGGGTAATAGCAAGCACAGTGGAATCTGGAGAGCTTTGATACTTCTCTGGGGTACAACAAGGTGTAGTCAGTGTTTTGCTGTTATGCGACTAAAGGACAATAGTCAACGCGTAGAGGGTCCGCTATAACCTACAATGTGGTAGCAGACCCTTATGCGTTGTCTGCGTCTATTTCGATCATCTGGGTAAATAGGGGCTGGTACCACTTTTTCTCAGGGATGAAAATTCTCTAGTCATTCGCAGCTTGATCGTAGAGCTCAAACTCCCTCATGGCATTGTTACTTCGGATGAAGAAGGAGGACAGTGGCACTACGTTTTTTTTCTTTTCAGTGAATGGCCACCACGATACAGAGCATAGTGACTCAACTGTGTAGTCTTTCGTCAGCATAGCAATTATGTGGTTGTCTTTGCCATTTTCGAAACAAAGCTGCTTTCTTGAGTCAAAACAGAAGTTATCTTACCCACGTTCCTTTCGTTCCATGTTTTTCTTTTTCATCTTTAGCAAAGAGCATCCATTCGTACAGTCGTCATTCCCCTCCTCCTCCTAAGTTCTCATGTTAGGGTCAGAATCGCCAATTAAAACATCAAGATGGTCTCGTATATTCACAGCGACATCTTTCGCAGCCTCACGAGTCTGAGATAACCGAAAAAACGGCATTCATAACAAAAAAAAAAGCCTGTTGAATCTATGATGCAACGCACAACAAGAGTTACATGTATGCTCCCACGAAGTCCCAGTGTACTAAATAAAGTACAGCAGCATTTTATGACTCATCACAGCAAAACTATGCACTCTATAGGCTTCTCGCGCTTTGCAGGGATTGAATTGCTCTTCCTGAAGCAGAAACAGTCCGTTTTTTCAACATATAAAATGTAAAACTTGAAATTAATTTAGAAAAAGTAGTACTGACCACGTGCGTTTAACAGGCTCTCATTTTCCTAAAGTTTGACGACTCATAAATTGGAAAAAACGTAACTGAGTCAATATTCCAAATTAGAATTTTCTTGCTGCAACCTTTGGCATCAGAAATTGTAATGAGCAAGATCAGAATATTCTGTTTTGAATTTTCTATGCCCGAAAAAGGAAGTGTACTTTTTAAAGTACAGTGGGCCCTAATGGGTTAAGTTTTATTTGCCCTCAACATTGGTTACATGGAACGATAAAGTGTATGTACAGCGATCGGGTGTCTGTATAGGGTCCCGGGTAGCACCGGTACTACGCGGTATTTTTCTTAGCAGAATTGACAATGTTTGGACTAAAAATCTGGAAGGAATGCTGATGATTTTTCGCTACGCGGACGATTATTTGATTGTGTTAAAAAGGAACACTTTCACACACCACATGATTAACATTGTGAAATGCTCCAAAGAAAGAGCACAAGGCCCGACTTTTACGTGTGAAGGTCCTGTGGAAGGGGCTATTCTGTTTCTGGATTTGTCCCTGAAGTTTAATGACGACCACGTTTGCTGGGCGTTTTTCCCCAGGTCCAGGAATCCCTTGCTCTGCTATTCCTCCAGTCATTCCAAAATTGTGAAATCTGGCATCGCTGTTAACACCATTTGTTCTGCCATAACAAAATGTTGTGTCCACAAAATGTCCTCCAGCCTTTTATCTCAAGTTCAACATCTGAAACATGCAGCCTTCCCCATGATGCCATTGTTTCCGCATCATTAAAAGTTTTGAACAAGGTTAAAAATGTTCAAGCAGAACCACGTATTGCTAAATCAGGAAGGCGTAAGAGGCTAGAGGTGATTACGTATATTCATGGTATTTCCCACCCTATAAAAAAGATTCCCGACAAGTTCAACATTGATGTTCACTTTTCGCCAAAAAATAAGCTCAACAGCTTGTGTGCCAGAATTGATAAGTTGTCCTCGAGCGTGAGTATGTCGTCTAGCGGAACGTGCACAGTCAAGCACCGCATGCCGTTTGTGCCTTGCAAAAACAATGTCGTTTATTCCATTCACCCGTCATGCGGTAAGGTTTATGTGGGCAAACGGGGTGCTGCCTCAACATTTGCCTGCGTGAGCAACATATCTCTTTAAAGGTGCGCCGTTCTGCCACTTGTCGGCCCACTGTGCCGCCTGTGGTTGCAATCCAGAATTCTGACGCACGACCACCGTTTATAGACACACGGATTCTCGCATAAGAGAGATAGCTGAAGCCTTCAATATCTGCAAAAATTGTTACACGTGTGTTAGCGCACCGACGATTGCGTTACTTGATTGCGAGTTGACGTGCTTGGAGGAGCCGTAATGATGTTACAAGTGTAGTCTTTTGTCATGTGCATAGGTTGCGTGCGGACGTTTTGTTTTTCTTTCTTCCGTTTCTTTTGTTGGTTTCGCTTGATAAAGGAATCCGTTGTCAGTCAGTGCTCGTGTTGTCAAGTCCTTCTGTATACTACGTCTTTTGCGCTATTTCAATATGGCTGCAGAAACTTAGCATGCGTCCGCAGAAATTGATTTCACTAATTGTTCAACCTTGGAAATGTTTGGGCAGTACTCCTTAATCGTGCTAACTATTAATCATATCTTCCGTTTTGAATTTCACTACAGGTGGATAAATGCTTCGAGCTTGAAAAGAATACGGCGAGCGTGTGTCTTCCTGTGACTCCAGTGGACATGGAGCGAAAGCCGTCCTTAGAAGCCTACTGGCAAGTTGAAGAGAACGGTAGGAAATAATAGGGTGCACCACATTACGCTGTCGTCGTTTCACAGTAGTGCCGATGATTTCTGGGCCGATGTGAGCAGAAAGACCGCGTCTCATTTTAAAAATTATTTTTCTTCCAGAATGACGCATGATAACGCAAGCTGAACTTAAGACGAATTGAAAGTGTCGCATTGCCGCAAGTTCCTTTACAATTCTGTGATCCTTGCAAAATTAAGGATTCCATCATTTTACTTTATGAAACTAAATGAGCACGAAATTTTCCGAAAAGGGCACAGAAATACATGAAAGGACGGGCGCCGAGCTTTAACTGTGCTCTAGTTAGAGTGCAGCGACCGTTGTTTCTTGTAGCTACGTGTCCTTGTTCGAAAAATTGCGTTTTGTTTTTACCAAACAAAGCATGTGTCACCAACATTGGCGATGCCAGCAGATGGGTGTTCAAACCCCACTGCCCCAAATTTTTTTCTATTTTCTATCTGCGTATATACACTCATACATACGCACGCACTAACATAAAAGATGTATGCTTGAACCATCTACCCTGAAAAAAATTTCTAGTTACGTCCCTCGCCATCATAGCCCCGCAACGTATTTTGTAAGGGACACCGTGAATTCAGCCCATAGACCCAAAGTACTGGAAAATAACTATGTAGCAAGCTGACAATGACAATGATATCAGCGCTTACAACCTACCGAAATTTTATTAAATGAGAATATTATTTTAACGAACCAAGAATACTTTGACCGCCGTAACTGTATATCTATCTATCTATCTATCTATCTATCTATCTATCTATCTATCTATCTATCTATCTATCTATCTATCTATCTATCTTTTAGTGGGCGCTCTTGTTGTCGTTTCTTAAACGTTATACATACCGAAATTCTTTGCATATACGCCACATTTCTTCCTTTTGCGAATCAACTCACTACGCGTCTGTAAGACAACACGAGAACCTAATAATAGGGGCTTTTAGATTGCACGTATACTTCTTTACGTTACCCTGTTACCGAATACTGGAAGGAATCTGCGCATGTGCGGGCATTTGCGGAACGTAGACTACCCGCCGGATAGGCTTTACGTTCTCGGCCTTATCTCGCAAATCCGCCTCCGTTCATAGCTACTCGCGGTATCCGCTTTGCGGAGACTGCAGCCGCCGAATCAAAACGAAGTGAAAGGGGAGATAACCTTGTTTCACCAGGATTGCGGAAGCTAGAGTGGCCAAGAATTCGCAATGCCCACGAACTATAGGTGGCGCGCTGTACGATTCAAGATGGCGCCCGATGGAGGGTCACGTGGTTTGTTAGCATAGGAACAGGTAGGACGTGCGGACGTACGGCCCGTGCCACTTTCACCGGATGAAGTCATGAGCTGCACTGAAATGGATATGTGACCGAAATGCTTTCTCAAACCTTGGAAGCTCGCCACCTAATTATTTGCCGCGGTGTGAAAGGTTATATTTCAGCTCCGTTACCGTGCATAAGCGATGCTGTGCGAAATCCTGTGCGTGCTGCAGAAAACTTCACGAACTAGAATTGACGTATGACCTGAACGGCACTCCGAGATACTGTGTGCCGAGCCTGCCTGACGAATTTGCCGCAGTGGTAGGCGCTAGCGAGTAGCGCCATCGCTGCTGCACGGGACCGAATGTTTAACTTGGCGATGATTTGCAAACATACCCCGTCGTCATTACTTGCGCAGTCAGGAACGCAGAGTTGTTTCTTCAACGGAAGACAAGCATTTAACATCCTATTTAGTAGCGCTTGTGTCACAGCCATGCTCAGACTCAGGCCGTGCGCAATTCACTGCACTCGGATGCCGCAGGTTCGATCAGCACGATCGAAACATGAATATCGAAAAGAACACGCACGTATGCTTTTCGCAACGACGAATTCTTCGACGTTGCGACAATGCGTCGAACAACTATGCCGATCGGAAGGTACCGGTGAAGTACAGGAGAAGTGAGCCGATAGGCGTGGATTGTGGCCGTGACTGCACGTTTCATCGCTCTAACCATTTCGCTTCCCTGTTCCGAACTCGAGCGGTTTGGCGGCATGCGGCACTCGATAATATCCACAATAAGTGCGCTACGTGCAATGCACAAGAAAAAGTATGTTTTTATTTTGATCTCGCTGAAGTATACTATACAATAAATACAATCAAAGTGACTTATGAGCGTGAAAAAAACATTAGCGCATGAGAGGATGTGAAGTGCAACTCGCTCCTCGTGAGTTAGCAGCTGATCGTTCATCGTCGCTGTCACCCTCCTTCTCACACACGCACACGCTTTCACAGCCTTCTCCGTCCAGTGAAAAATCCTCATCGTCAAGGTGGTTCCTCTTAACATCATTGCTGAAAGCAATCTGAAGAATTTCCTCCTCTGAACGACTTCGATTAGTCCTCACAACGTTATCTGGGTGCGCAGAACTTCTTGCTCTCACACCGGTCAACAAACAAATCGCTTGCAGAATGCTGCCATCTATCAACAAACGTACAAAAACAAGCGGCGCAGCGGTGGCCAATTTGAGATTACTCAGTTATATATCGCTAGCTCGCGCGACTTCCCGCGTGCAATGTTATAAATTCATGCACTACAAGAGCACTGACGAATGCTTTATGCAAGTAAAACAAGGTGAGTTTCAACTGAGAAGGTCAGACGACAGCGTTTAACTAACCTACGTGGCTACACAAAACCTCGCGAAGCTGATATTTGTACGATGTGGGTCATCGTTGAACGCGCGAGTTGGCACGTATTTTCACGAAAACTTCGCGTCTCGCAAGAACGAGTCAGATTTATCGTGTCACGGAGGGCCCGGTTTGTTCACTGATGCAGGAAACATGCAAACTCGTAGTGTTTGTTTCCTGCTAACACAGCCCAACAAGTTAGCGACTGCGTAGGGCTACCATGGTGTCGTCTACTGATCATCCATGAGAGGACGCTCCTAAATTCCGCTAGGGGCGCGACACTCGATGGGCATTGCGAATATCAAAGCCGCAAAAGTGTGAGGCTTAAAGCCCCTGACAAGCTGGATAAGTGGCGCCATCTAGCGGGGCCAAGTAATGTCACTGGAACGGGGAAAGTGGCGCATTCGTTTTCTCTTCGCCGCCGCGCGCTCTCGGCGGGCTTCGCCAACTAAAAGGGCCAGCTCGCTCGCCTCGCTATTGTCTCGTCACGCTCGCGGCCATTATATATCCCAAAATTTCTACGACGCGATATATCTGTATGACGAACATCAATAAGAGGTGGAATCATGAAAATCATGACGTGAAATTCACGTATAACACGATTTACATGCCGCGCTCATGGTGGGCTCGCGGCCGGTTGGCTAGCTTGATATTCACCAAAATTGATATTGCGTGAGGTGACTCCATGACGAACATGAATGACAGGTTGTAACGTTAAAATCGTGAAGTGAATTTCATGTACAACATGATTTACATGCCGCGCTCATGGTGGGCTCGCGGCCGTTTGGCTAGCTTGATATTCACCAAAATTGCTAATGCGTGAGGCGACTGTATGACGAACGCAAATGACAAGTGCTAACATGAAACTCGTGGCATGCATGTCAGTGTCGGCGTGATTTACATGCCATGATCTTGGTGGGTTCGCGGCAGGTTCGCTAGCTTTACATACACCTAAATTGGTAATGCGTGACGTGCCTGTATGACCATAAATGACAGGTTGTAACAAGAAAATATTCATTCATATATACCCTAAAGGCCCATTCGGGCATTGCACAGGGGGTTTCAGTCGCTTGTATAATAAACTTGCAAAATAAAACATTGTTATTATACAATGAAAATGGTAAACAAACTAAAATACAGTTCCATGAACAAGGGTACAAAAAGAAAACAAAACATTGGTAACATGCGAATAGAAAATTCAATAAGGGGAACACTAATGCAGTGAGAAATATTATATAATGAAAAGTGACATGAAAAAAAGGAATATATGAATCATTCAAGGGGAATGCCGCAACATTGAGAAAAATATTTACTGAAAATTGACATAAAAAAGAAATATAAATTTACAATGGAAAAAAAAGAGTAAACAAAAGAGAAAAAAAGGTAATACATACATACATGCACATACACACACACACATAATTAGGCAAGTCATATGTCCAAGCAAATCTACAACGCGTTAAGAAAAGCGGCACGATCAATAATTCAAGCGATGTCCCTCGGCAGTTTGTTCCAGTGATCTATGGCTTGAAGTAATGGTGATTGTTCATACATAATTGTGCGTGCAAAGAAAGGCTGTACTTTGAATGGGTGATCAAAACGTTGGGAAATATTATGAGGTATATTAACGTGAGCTTCACGAAACCAGGATTTACTATGATAAAATGTATGAAAATGCGATAACAGTGCTAAAAGTCTGCGTTTTTGAAGAGGGGGGCAATGAAAGTGAGTGTTTAATATCTGTAATGCTATAGTTGTGTGAATATTTCTTGGTGATAAATCTTACATGACATGCATGTCATGCAAGCCATGATTCACATGGCATGCTTATGATGCACTTGGGGCCGGTTCGCTATCTTGATATACACCAAAATTGGTATGCCGTGACGTTACTGAATGAAGAACATAAATGATAGGTTGTAACACGAAAATGTGACATGTTTCTTGTCACCACCTGTCATTCATGTTCGTCATACAGCCACCTCCCGCTATACCAATCTTGGTATACACCAAGCTAGCGAAACGGCCGTGAGCGTACCATCAGAGTAGCATGTAGGTTATGGCGTACATGACATGCATGCCATTATTTTCATGTTACCACCTGTCCTTCAAGTTCATCATACAGTCACGCGACACAATACCTTTTTTGGTGTATATCCAGGTAGCGAACCGGCCGCGAGCACACCCTGAACGTGGCGTTTAGATCATGGTGTACATGACATGCATGTTATGATTTTCATGTTCACTCCTGTTATTAAATGCGAGCATTTCTTAGCGACTTTGAGCGTATCTATCTATCTATCTATCTATCTATCTATCTATCTATCTATCTATCTATCTATCTATCTATCTATCTATCTATCTATCTAGCCGCCTACGACTTTGTGCTCTCCTGGCCGTATCGTTAATTGGATTTATACCAAATTTGGTATGGCATAACATGACTGTATGACGAACATAAATGGCTGGTCATATCATGAAAATCATGACTAACTTGTCATGAAAGGAATGATTTACATGCCACGCTCATGGCGCGCTCGCGGCCGTTTCGTTAGCTTGATATACACCAAATTTGGGATTGAGTGACATGTCTGTATGACGAACATAAATGACAAGTGGTAATATGAAAATCATGACTTCATGAGTGACATGACTTGCATTCCACGCTCATAGCACGCTAGTGGCCGTTTCGTTAGCTTGAGATACACCAAATTTGGTATTGAGTGACATGACTGTATGACGAACATAAATGACTAGTGGTAATATGGAAATCATGACATTTCATGAGCGACATGACTTGCATTCCACGCTCATGGCACGCTCGCGGCCGTTTCGTTAGCTTGAGATACACCAAATTTGGTATTGAGTGACATGACTGTATGACGAACATAAATGACTAGTGGTAATATGGAAATCATGACATGTCATGAGCGACATGACTTGCATTCCACGCTCATAGCGCGCTCGCGGCCGTTTCGTTAGCTTGAGATACACCAAATTTGGTATTGAGTGACATAACTGTATGACGAATATAAATGACTAGTGGTAATATGGAAATCATGACATGTCATGAGCGTCATGACTTGCGTTCCACGCTCATGGCGCGCTCGCGGCCGTTTCGTTAGCTTGATATACATCAAATTTGGTATGGAGTGACATGACTGTATGACGAACATAAATGACTCGTGGTAATATGGAAATCATGACATATCATGAGCGACATGACTTGCATTCCATGCTCATGGAGCGCTCGCGGCCGTTTCGTTAGCTTGATATACACCAAATTTGGTATTGAGGAACATGACTGTATGACGAACATAAATGACTAGTGGTAATATGGAAATCATGACATGTCATGAGCGACATGACTTGCATTCCACGCTCATGGCGCGCTCGCGGCCGTTTCGTTAGCTTGATATACACCAAATTTGGTATTGAGTGACATGACTGTATAATGAACATAAGTGGCAGGTGGTAACATGAAAATCTTGGCATGCATGTCATCTACAATGCCATTTACATGCCACGCTCATGGTGCGCTTGCGTGCAGTTCGCTAGCTTGCCATACACCGAAGTTGGTATATCGCGACGTGACTGTATGAGGAACACAAATGACCGGTCGTAACATGTAAAACATGACATGCAAATTATGTAAAGCCTCTTTTGCTCCTTCCTGGCTGCTTCGCATTACATCGATTCCCACAGTGCGTGGGATCTGCCGTTTTTTTTATGTTATTCATGTAGTCACGTCATGCATTATCCATTTTGGTGTATATGAAGCTGGCGAACCAGATGCCAGCATGCCATGAGCGTGTTAATTAGTAAGTCATACCGTACATGGCATGCAAGTCACGATTTTCATGCTACCACCTGTGATTCACATTTGTCACACACATATATCTCGTCATAGCCAATTTAGCATACATGCATTTAATTGAACGGCCGCCACAAACCCGAGATCATATCATATAAATCATCTTGTGCATAACATGCGTTTCGTGATTTGCACATTAATACCAGTCACTTTTGTTCGTCATGCACTCTTGTCACGCCGTACTAATTGTGGTACATATAAAATAACGAAGCGGCCGCATGAGCACCAAGTCACTGGCGTGGAAATCGTGCGGTTCATCACGGGCATGTTATGATTTTCCTGTTATGACCTGCCATTTATATCCGTCATGCAGTCATGTAATGCAATACCAATTTTGGTACGGATCCCATTAACGAAACGGTCAGGAAAGCGCGAAGTCGTAGACAGACAGACAGACAGACAGACAGACAGACAGACAGACAGACAGATAGATAGATAGATAGATAGATAGATAGATAGATAGATAGATAGATAGATAGAAAGTCATGTTATGCCATGACAATGCTGGTACAGATCTCATTAACGAAACGGCCAGGAAAGCATGAAGTCGTAGACGGCTAGATAGATAGATAGATAGACAGATAGATAGATAGATAGATAGATAGATAGATAGATAGATAGATAGATAGATAGATAGATAGATAGATATTAGATTGAATTGATTTTATTCCAGTGCACAATGTTACATTTAGGAAAAAGAGGAGTAAAGGCATTGGCGCCTGACGAGGTCTTCCCACCTGAAAGCACACAAGCATTGGCAACAAAAACTCAAAGTGACTGAAAACTTACGTAAAAAAGAAAAAAGTTCACGTACAACGTTGAATACTTATAGAAGATAACATAACGATAACATAACATCTTGCAGGTAAGTATAAAATTGCAAACTTATCATTGTTGTGAACAGAAATCATTAAACACAAATAGCAAGCAATATGCACTGGAAGTAACACAAAAAACTATGAAAGTAGTGGTTGACTTATTTGGCGCTTTATTATTTTTCCTGATTTGTGATTTGTTAGTTATTTCTTCTATTCCTTTGTTGTTGTTCAAGAGTGTCGTAATCTGGTAGTGCAGCGTTTGTGAACCATAGCTTGTCCTGATCCTGTTATTCCTATAGCTAACATGTCGGAATGTATAAGGACAGATGTTTTTGAGGGTGATGTGAAGTGAGTGAAAAGGCAGTGTCGTTCTTAAGTAAGTGATGTGTCTCGAGAGCCAACCGCACGGTTTTTGAGTTACTATATTTAGTATACCCAGTTTGTTCCAGTGTTCGTTTGTGCTGTCTTGATATTTGATATTACTAATGGCGCGAATGGCTTTTTTGTAAAACAAATAATGATTGCTAGTTAGATTGCGTTGTGCTTCCCCAGACCGATAGACAGCAATGTAGGTATGTTTGCACAAGAGCGTAGTACATTTGCTTCTTAAACCATAATGACAATAAATTTCTCATTTTGTGGATTATACCAACTGAACTAGAGACTTTAAACATACGTGATTGACGTGATGTGTCCAAGTTAGTCTTTCGTTAAATATGACACCTAGAAATCGTATGGAGTCCACACGCGATATAGCACTATTGCGAAAAGTAATGATGGGTGCATTGTCTATAATCTTGTTTCTCGGTCTGAATAATATAAACTTTGTCTTGTGTACGTTGAGCTCAATTTTATTTGCTGCGAGCCATTTGGACAGTCCAGCCAGCCACGTATCTGCGTTGCTCGCTACAGAATCTATATCACGCCCAGAAAAGAAAATGTTTGTGTCATCTTCATACATGACCAGTGAGAGAGTGCAAGGAATGTTGACTATATCATTAATATGCAGCAGAAAGAGCAGTGGCCCCAAAATTGAGCCCTGCGGAACGCTATTGAGCCCTGTAGCTAGAAGAAAAACCATTCACACTAGTACATTGTACTCTTGATGTTAGGTAGCTCTTAATCAAGTCTGAAGGGGTGCCTCTTATTCCATAGTATGGCAATTTAAGCAAGATAACTTTATGATTAACAGAATCAAATGCCTTTTCTAGGTCCAGAAACAATCCCACTGTGAAACTCTTATCTTCTATGATGTTTATTATTGCATTCTTCACGCGAAGCAAGGCCCTTTCTGTTGATTTTCTCTTTTGAAATCCATACTGCTGGGTAGATATTGCATTTATTTTCTCAAGGAAAGTAACTAAGCGCGTGTTGATAACATTTTTAGCAACTTTGCTGAAGACAGGTAAAACAGAGATAGGACGATAATTCGCAAACGAGTTTCGATCACCTCCTTTGTGTATAACAGAGACTCTTGCTATCTTCAGCTTATCGGGAAAAATTCCCAGGGTTAGAATTTGGTTGCAAATATGGGAAAGTGTCGGTGCTACTATGTCTGAGACGTACTTGAGTCCCTGCGATTTAATACCGTCAATTGCAGCTTGAGCAGTTGTTACGTAACTTCGAAATTAACTGTGCTATTTCATTAGATGATGTAGGCGACAAAAAGAATTGTCTTGACTGATTTATCTATCCAATATAATGATACATTGTCGGCATCAACGCTTGCACCCTCTTCGCCTATAGAGAGAAAGTGTTCATTAAATTTATTTGATAAGGAAACACCAGAGTATATCCTTACCTTCTTCTTCTATTTGATGCAGATATTGCTTGTTTGTTTTGCACATGAGTCTATTATATGCTTTCCATATTTCTTTCGGGGTAAGTCTGTTAGAGAATACTTTAGAGATCATAGGCGGAGAGTTTTCATTTTGCCGGAGGGGGCGGGGCCCGGCTTGCGCTTCTACACTGTTCTCCCTGTCGCTTCACACACACACACACACACACACACACACACACACACACATATATATATATATATATATATATATATATATATATATATATATATATATATATATATAAACACAATATGGACGAAAAGTGGACGAAAAGATAACTTGCCACCGGCAGTCAGGTCCCTGCCGGTGGCAAGTTATCTTTTTCGTCCACATTTTCTTTCTTCACATTTACATTACAGTTACTTCTAATAACATCCCCTATACTTTCCTTGGCATCATTGTCTGTTAGTTCTTATTAATATTGTGTTTAACAAAGCAAACGAGCCCCTTAAACTTACACTTCTTTCCTGTGATATATATATATGAATAGTGCTCACAATATATATATATATATATATATATATATATATATATATATATATATATATATATATATCGAGAGAGACAGAGCATGTCCGCCTCCTAAATTAAAGAATATAATTAAAGGACTTTAATACCACCTTATTCTCTTTGGCGCCGACACCGCGATATCAGAATGAATATCTCTTGTGATGACTCCCGATTTGTTTTTCAACTTACACAAAGACATCGATCCTCCTCGCAACGCTTGGCTCAAAGCGAAAATGCCGTATGGGCTGCTACTCGGTGACTGCATCACATAAAATCGATTCCCACAATGAGTGGGACCCGCCTATTTTCTTTATTGACATGCATTACTTTGTTAAAACGTGACCAGACGTAAGACAGTGGCCTAATGCTGGTACAGGAAGATTTAATCTTCAATTTGTGATGGCCAAAAATAATTCTCAGGTGGTAGAAAATACAATTTTCTGGCACTATAGAACACTAAGAGGTCGCCTCAGTTGTTTGTTAACACAACATATTCTGCACATACAAATCTCTTTGCGGAGAATTATTAACTGAGTGTTTCACTTTGTCACTGGGTCCATGATCGGAATTTTAAAAGCCTGGAATGAAAAAGCGGGTATAAACAGCCCCCTGTGAAATAAATAGCTGCCAGACAGGAGGTCAAACACTCGTTGTCAATGGACGGGGACCTAAGCCAAGCTCTTAAAAAATATCCCGGGCAGGCACCGGAAGGGGAGGGGGGGGGGGCTCTGCGCTTCTGTGAAGCCGTCCGGGGGGGGGGGGTGCGAGCCCCCGAGCCCCCCCGTACTCTCCGCCTATGATCTATAGAACCTTCAGAAGAGTTAGATAGATAGAAATAAATAGATAGAACCTTCAAAAGGGCAGACGTTCGTTAAGAAATGCTTCGCATTTCATAAATACCGATAGCCGAGTGCCTAAATGCCACGCAGTTCGCATTTCTTTATCGTGTTAGTACGCGTGCGTTCGCGTCTAGGCAAATGAAATAGTCGCTATTTCTTTCTTAGTGAGTTAAAGAACAAGGGTATCCTTCATTCGGGGCTTTAGAATCGTATGCCAATGTGTAAAACATGCGTTAATCCGCGTAAAATCAACACTGCTCCGCCGCAGCTCCAGCCGCGCTGGACCAAATATGGCGGCGGGCCGGACGGTCGAGGTAGTTTCCCCGTTCCAGTGACTTTAGGGCCAAGATGAATTTTTGAAGACATGTTTAAACTGCGTGAAGGAGACAACACGTTAGAAACATAGAACACACACACACACGAAGCCCAGGCTTCAAACTGTGTTTATTTCTTGAAGGTAGAGCATTTATCAATTTGAACAAGGAGCAATTGCACCGATAATCTTACATTATGCGGAAATGTGGCAAGACCACGCGCGTGTTACAATTCCGGAACGATCCTAATGTGCCCATCTAAGAAATCGATTTCCTTGTATGCTAAAGATAATGAGGGTGAACTACCACAAGTGTCACCTCTTTTTGCTATGAAAAATGCCTCGATGACCTCTACTCCTGTTCTTGTTCTTGCCTCGGAAAAGAATTTTGTTTTTCTAGCTGCGGAAAACAGCCGTCGCAGTTCTTGCAGTGTAAGGCAAGATTACTGCCCGAGTCAGTGCGCATGGATCGCTTGTGTTCCTGCGCGCGTCCATTGAAGGAGCGTCCAGTTTGACCGATATACGACCGGCCACATGACGACGGAATTTCATAAATAACATTTGGACACGCATTTAGTGCACTCAGTCTTGTGGTTCTTTTTTTTGCACTCGCCATGCTCGCCTTTTTCTTTGCTCGTCATCGGGCACATGTTGTTGAGTTTGCATGGCGCTGAAAACATCACGCGAATCCAGGGCATTTCTGCTACTTTCTTGATGTTGTGTGACAGGCAGTCTTTCGCGCAGTTTAAACATGTTTTCAAAATCGATCAACCAACTAGCCCAACTACATGCATTACGCCAAGATGAACCAGGCAAGCACAAAATTGTTATTGGAGAAACATCGTGCGTTCTACTTTCGGTGTAAAGTCGTAGCAGCGGCATAATTGCGAATGAGTTGCCTTTGCAATAATTCTTTACCTCGAAAACATTAGGCGAAAACAAACGTGTTCATGACTGTGGTTGCACGAACCGTCACAAGATGTCGACATCCGTCCGGTAACCCTGTATTTCTTCACCCCCTTTGCGCATGCCAGGATACTGTACATGCTAAACACTTCTCTTGTGATTTTGCCACAGGGGTG
>JALIZH010003897.1:0-12527 GCA_030522465.1 Rhipicephalus appendiculatus | reverse complement strand
GTGATCAAAGAATGCCGGCGCCTGGAACACGCTAAAAGCAAGCGCATCACCCAACAGTTTGCTCGCTTGCCGAACACCGCGCCGACGTCGTCTTGTGCCGATGTGCCCTCGTTCTACGAGCAACGACACCGACGTTACCCGAATTGTGCGACGAGAAATTGAAGCCGCTTATCCGGCAACGTGCGAGCCCAGCGCCTGCTCTCCTCCTACAGTTCCGGTTTCGATGATTCAGGCAGTCGTCCGCCAGGAGATCGCCAACATGGGACTCCACTCTGTCTGCTCTATGAATCATGTTGACTCCAGGCCGTATCCTCCGATTCCACCTCCCTCAGCGCCTCAGTTCCAACCACGTTTCCGCAACTCTGAATGGCGAACCGCTGACGACAGGCCCATTTGTTTCATTTTCCACCGGATTGGACACATATCCCGGCATTGTCGCAATCGCTGGAACTCCCCCAGTGCAGAACACGTACACTGGCTACCACCGCTCCCCTGATCTTACCGTTCCGCTACCGCATGTACAGATCACTCTGCCGCTGACGCTCCTGCTCCTAACCGCCCATACTCACGCTCACCTTCACCCCCACGCCGGCGGTCTCTCTCACCGCAGCCCCGTCGCTCCGATTCCCCAAGCTTCCACGCACGCTCCCAGCCGGAAAACTAAATGGTGCAGCGCCCGGAGGTGCCGCTGCATTGCTCCCTACGCTGCCAAATCCTCTACTGACCCTTCCGACCAACATGAACCTCATTGAAGTGCACATCGACAACGTTCCTGTTCGTGCTCTCATCGACACGGGGGCCAACTTATCTGTGATGAGCGCTCATCTTCGCAGTCGACTGAAAAAGTTATGACGCCCGCCACGACGCAAGTTGTTCTGTGTCGCCGACGGTGGAACAGATTGTGTAATTGGCATGTGTACAGCTCGCGTTGACATCGCCGATCGCTCTACCGTCGTTGTTTTCACCGTACTCGCCCACTGCCCCCACGACGTCATTCTCGGCTTGATTTCTTTCCGCCCATTCGGCCCTCATAGACCTGTTCTACCGGTAATCTCTGCCTTGACCTCCTCTCCTAGATCATCCTGAGCCGCCTCCCATTCGCCTAAGCTCTGCGGACTTCGTGCGCTTACCACCCAGAGCTCTAACATACGTTGACTTGGTACCGTCCTCACCAGCGCCTGATGGCGAGTACATCGTGACCCCCATCAAGGATGTTCTTCTCCATCAAGGTGTTACCGTGCCTCGTTCTGTTTTATCTATTACATTCAATCGCGCCTGTTTGCCAGTCGTCAACTTTGGCTTGACAACGCAAGTGCTGCCCCGAGGGATTTCCCTGGCCCATATTTGCGCCTTCGACGATCACTCGGCAGCATCTGTGAAGTTAGAGGATGGTGCTACCGACCACGCCGATCATTCGCAATCCACTGCTTCTATTATCGACGACCTGAAGAGAATGATTGCCCCCGACCTGCCCTCAAGCAATGCTGACGAGCTCTACCGCATTCTGTTTTCGTATTGCGATATCTTTGATCTTCACGACCGTCCGTTGGCACAAACTACGACCGTGAAACATCGCATAAATACTGGCGATGCTCCACCTATTCATAGGCGTCCGTATCGAGTGTCACCCACAGAGCGTCAAGTGATTCAAACGGAAGTTAAGAAGATGCTCACCAAGAACATCATTGAACCATCGTGCAGCCCATGGGCGTCACCCGTCGTCTTGGTGAAAAAGAAAGATGGCTCGTGGCACTTTTGCGTGGACTACCGGCACCTTAACAAAGTAACAAAAAAGGACGTTTACCTCTTACCTCGTATTGATGACGCCCTTGACTGCCTCCATGGTGCTCGCTACTTTTCGTCTATTGACCTGCGCTCTGGCTATTGGCAGATCGCCGTCGACGGTCTGGACCGCGAGAAATCCGCTTTTATCACACCGGATGGTCTTTACCAATTCAAAGTGATGCCATTCGGACTGTGTAACGCGCCACCACATTTGAGCGCATGATGGACTCCCTCCTTCAAGGATTTAAGTGGTCCACATGCCTATGCTACCTGGACGACGTCATAGTGTTCTCCCCCACGTTCGCTACCCATCTCGAACGCCTATCTGCGATCCTGCGCGTGTTTCGCCGAGCCGGTTTGCAACTCAATGCATCGAAGTGCCACTTTGGTCGCCGCCAGATTACAGTGCTTGGCCACCTCGTGGATACCAATGGAGAACAGCCGGACCCAGGCAAAATACGTGCTGTTACGAATTTTCCTGTGCCTAAGTGTGTTAAGGATGTACGCAGCTTCATTGGATTATGCTCGTACTTTCGCCGCTTTGTGAAGAATTTTGCGGACACCGCACGGCCACTTACTGAGCTTTTGAAAAAAGATCTGCCATTTACATGGGGCGACGCCGAAGCTTCCGCTTTCGCTCATTTAATCCGGCTGCTTACAACGCCACCCATCCTGGCCCACTTTGATCCATCTGCGCCGACCGAAGTTCGTACCGACGCCAGTGGCCACGGCATAGGCGCAGTACTAGCACAACGACAACACGGTGCTGATCGTGTCATCGCCTATACCAGCAGGCTCCTCACAACATCGGAGCGCAACTATTCTATCACTGAACGTGAGTGACTCGCCCTAGTTTGGGCGGTGGCGAAATTCCGCCCATACCTATATGGACGACTATTTTCAGTCGTTACAGACCATCACGCGCTCTGCTGGTTGTCCTCACTGAAGGACCCTACAGGACGACTTGGTCGCTGGGCGTTACGCCTTCAAGAATATTCTTATTCTGTCACCTATAAGTCTGGCCGCCCTGCATGTGGACGCCGATTGTTTATCTCGTTATCCGGTAGACGAGCCCAATGACACCGACCACGACGCGCCCAACTGCGTCTTTTCTCTGTCTCCTTTCGACAACATCGCAGACGAGCAGCAACGTGACCTTTCGCTGAGAACACTCATCGATCGTCTGCAGACATCGCCCAATGACGCTTCCGTCCGCCAATTCGTCCTCCAGGATGGTGTTTCATAACGTCGCAACTTCCATCCAGACGGACCGGCCCTTCTTCTAGTCATACCGAGGCAATTACGCCGAACTGTTCTTTTTGAACTTCACGACGCTCCAACTGCAGGGCACCTAGGTGTATCGCGCACGTACGACCGTATCCGCCGTCGCTTCTATTGGCCCGGTCTTCCTCCGCTCCGTCCGACGCTACGTCTCTGCCTGTGACTCCTCTCAACGTCGCAAAACGCTTCAGACGCTCCCTGCCGGTCATCTCCAACCAATCGACGTCCCCGTAGAGCCGTTCTTCCGTGTTGGACTTGACCTTCTCGGCCCCTTTCCAACATCATCCACCGGAAACAAATGGGTAGCTGTTGCAACTGATTATGCCACCCGATATGCCATAACACGGGCTCTCCCCACCAGTTGCGCCACCGACGTCGCGGACTTTCTCTTGCGTGACATTATCTTGCTACATGGCGCTCCACGACAACTGCTCACTGACTGTGGCCGTAACTTTCTCTCCCGAGTTATCGCCGGTATTCTGCGTTCCTCCGCCACTCAACACAAACTGACCACCTCATACCATCCTCAAACGAATGATCTCACGGAGAGGTTCAACAGAACCCTCACGGATATGCTGTCCATGTACGTGTCGAACGATTACCGTGACTGGGACGTTGCTCTCCCTTACGTCACGTTCGCATACAGTTCTTCTCGACACGCGACTGCCGGATTTTCGTCGTTCTATTTACTGTACGGTCGCGAACCCACACTGCCACTTGATACTGCTCTTCCTTTGGCCGCCACCCCAACTACCGAGTATGCACGCGATGCCATAGCCCTTGCAGATCATGCCCGCCAGCTTGCCCGTACCCGGCTGACTGCTTCACAAGACAAACAGCGACACTACTACGATGCCCGCCACCGCACCGCAAACTTCTCGCCTAGGGCACTCGTGCTCCTGTGGTCACCTTCTCGTCATGTGGGACTTTCAGAGAAGCTCCTTTCTACGTACGCAGGGCCCTACCGCGTCATACGCCAAGTGACACCAGTAACCTATGAGATTACCCTGGTTTGTCCTCCTTCAACCGCTGCCACGGCGTCAACTGACATCGTGCACGTCAGTAGACTCAAGCCCTACTCCAGTGCATCTGACCTCTCTGATTTTAAAAAGCTCCGGGACGGTGCTTTTACCGCCGGGGGGTAATGCTAGGGACAGCCATCAAAAGACAACTACGTGGAAGAAGACGACGAGGATTTGGAGACTGTTTGTGCCGCTGCCTTAGGGGTGTAGTGTGCGACTACTCTACTGTAAATACACTTGGCTACAGCCTCTCGTCTGCGTCTTTTTCACCTAACAATATTCTCAGTAGATAGTCAACTGCTTCCCGAAAAACGCTTCCTGTAGATAATTAATTTAAACAGATAAGCTGATCAGACAAAGACGAAGCTGCCTAGCTAAAATAAGGTTTTGAATATCGTACTATATTCTTATCTAAAGCATAAATTTTGTTCGGAGCCACCACGATATCAGTGCCTACTCACCAAGGTATCTCGTTGAAGACCAAACTGATGGTTTCAGTACAATCCCGTCCCTATGGCGGCTTTTATATACTACTTCTAGCAATCTCGATATGCCAGTTGAGGAGGGTTTTAAGATAAAGAAACTCCCGTAAGTTTGTTGAAAGCAGACTGAAAGGTAATATTCTCGACGGAAATATTCAGCCCAAGCACAATCACAATAGTGGGTGCATAATAGAGGACGTGGATATAATTGAAAAACACTTTAATGGTATGCCAGTAACCCCTTTAAGGCCTGACCCGCACAAACGTGTGGGTCAATAAAGACGCTCACGAAATGGCACCTGTTTTAGTTTCGGTTTCATAGCTATGTGCCACTGAAGTCAATGTTTACGGGAATATATCTGTTTCAGTAGTTCAATAATTTCGACATCAGAGGGCGAGTAATCTTCCACAAAAAAATGCCGTTTGAGCACGTGCGCCGACAGCAGTTACCTCAGACGTGTAAATCAACGCTCCTTCTTGTTATAATTTTTTTCGGTAGTGTATGCATATGAAAGGAATATTAAGAGTTCGAAAACATGCTTCACTAAAAAAATTTACGCGTTCTTACCAGACACGCTGTGTACTCACGCGTGAAAAAGTCACCCGCACGTTTGTGCGGGCTGGGCTTTAGTCCTCGTCAAGTGCACGACAGAGCGGCGCAGGTTGGCTCATTCGCGCCCAGTTGCGCCTGCGCATTCTGTTCTTTTTTTTTTATTGCGAATAGCTTTCTTGGCATCCTATTGGAACTTGTTTGGTTGGAGTTTTCTGATGTTTTCTTATATCTGAAGTTAGCAACGCGAAGTGATGTGCGTGAATTGTGATCACCATTTACGCAGAAAATATTAATTTTGTCAATGTGTTGTGACAACATGCATAATATTTCAAAGAATTAGATTTTACATTGCTTATCGTATAGAGTTTCAGTATCGCCAGTGAAATTCTAAGGATAATAAATAACATTGAGGGTTAAAATTGCTAAAATTATCTAACTTAGGGAACAAGGTTCTGTAGGCGCTCAATTTTCTTTTTTTTTTCACATGACGAGATTTTCAAACCACAGAATGAAGTAGACATAAAAGAGATATTGAGCCTCCTGGTGTCTTGCGTCAGAATTGGGTAGGGATCACGTTGACGAATTTACAGAGATTCATATTCGTGGTTCGAGGCAACTTAGTGATGAAAACTGGAGTATGGAAGGCGAGTTCTTGAGCAGTCGCCTCCGTAGTAACCTGGTCAGGTGACCACTCACCCTATCCTGCCAGTTTCCGTGAAATTGATGTCTTTTGGAAGAAGATACATTCGGCTGCAAAGCCTCACCTGCTTGTAAGTGGTGACACAGCCAACGTTCTTGTTGTTGTCAATACTCCCTTTGCCGACTTTCTCACACTAATTTAATGCAACGATCTTTGAAGTTACTGTTGACAAAACGGCACTGTGCCCTAGTCGTAGACATAGAACCACTTTGCAAGTAACTGTGCAAAAGATCAAGCAGCTTTAGGTATGGACCTGATCATGGGCTGGCTGCATGCGATCTCTGAGGAACTCTGCTCGTCACCAGGCGGCCAAGAATTGAAAGCGGAAAGAAAAAATGTGTCGCAAGATCAATCCTTAGACAACTTTACTGGTGTGTAAAAAGGCGCCCGGCATAGCCAAGTGATTAGACTCATCTATACGTACCACTGGCGATCAGTATACAGCATGACATATGCACATCACTGCAGGCTGTCAAGTGTAGCTTCTTGTTCAAGGACGCTTTGTATGAAGTGCAACTTATACCTGTGCCTCACAAGTGACACACAATACTCGATAATGTTGCATTCGCAGCGCTGACCACGCATTTTTTGTTTTGTCTTTGCCATTATGAGTGTATTCCTCGCTGCAGGGAATCAAATGAATAAAGCCCAGCCCGCACATATGTGCGGGTCTGTTTTTCTTGGGCAAAAACTCCAATTGTTACAGTTTAATCTTTGAAAACTTAATTACAATAGAGCAAACATCAATTATTTTTGAGCGAGTTAGCAATTTTTCTATTATATTTTTCTCGGGCAGGAAAGGGTTGTAAGGGATAGCGCACTGCGGCAACATAAAATGTCTTTATTTCTCTATGACACAGCCTCAATTAAAACCATATTTTCATTCATTTTTTAATTAACGTGTTTTAATTAAAGTTGTGTCAAACAAGGAAACCACCACTCCAAAATACCCTTTCGTCATTGTTTTTTTTTTCTAGTTGCATAAAGTATTCGAGACCATTTGAATCATAACTTCGTAATCCTACTGGCACGCTGCTTATTTCTGATCTTTGTTTTTTAAACATTATTATCTGGGGAGTTGCTAAATTGTAGGACACTAATCAGGCTTCCATTCGAGGTCTCTTGGCTTTTGAACATTACCTATGAAATTATTTTTAGCCTTACATAAAGCTTTAGTGTGTGCGTAGTGACATCTATCAAGCTGAAGCCAGCAATAACAGTGTCACAAAGCGGAGCAGCATATCTTGTTAGAGATTGGGGAACCGAGATATCTGCAGTCTGTTTTGAATGCGATAAGGTGGTGCAAAAGGATAGACGAGGCAACCAGTCCTATTACGAACTTATTTGAGCATTGTAACCGTTTAAACAACGTGTGGCCCGATAGTGTCAATCAATCAGCAGATCAATCAATTAAGGAAAGATTCTTTTCGCCAAAAAATGCAAAAACAAATTCGGCAGGCCCCACGTCTTGTCGGAGTCGGTTTCATGCGAAGCAGTCAGCCAGTAGCAAATAAAATTGCATTTGTTTTGCTGTCAGCGAAGCGTCACGAGGTAGACCGACATGTTTTTATAAATGTAATAGTTGTGTGCACAATGTGGCCGTTGAGGGCATCTCGACTTCATTAATATTTAAGGGGTAGCAGTAAAATTCAGGTCCTTTAGATAGTAGAAACCAACGCTCAACACTCGGCGTCGGAGACGGACCACTCGAGGTCATATGAACAAAGTGGGAGCAAAAAACCTGCCGCTATGCGAATAGCGGCGATGGACTCGCTGGTCGCTTGAAGAGGACTAAGATACTGCAGAAGTTTTGTTCAAAATCGAGACAACTTGTATTTACAGACTTTTTACAGAAGAGTTACAGACAAACATGTTACAAAAAAGGCAAAAGACGACACTTTGGAAATGAACCGTCTGTAGGGCGACCCTACGGGATTCGGCGGAGCTGACAGTGCCTAACACCTTAAGCCCGGTTCAAGACGACAGACGGAACACCGGGGCCGCTTTTTCATTACCGCGATGCTACGTCTTCACAACAACACCAGCGAATAGTCGCCTGCTTGTCCTTTTATTGGACAGTACATTCAGCAAATCAGTAAAGCCGCTACAAGGACAACACTTTCTTGCCCATATGCGGGCTCATGCTCCTCGCCCCAAACAACACACTTACAAAACGCAAATAAAACAAAGTAAACCAAAGTCGTAGTGCCAAGGGCAATCTCAGCTGGCGCACAACTATCTAGAGTTGAAAGTGCACGTGCTGTAATTTATTTCAATAAGAGAGACGCCCCTGGTGACATGTCAACAGATCGCCCAAGGGACCGTAAACCACCTGTCCCGTGGGTGCTCCGACCACCCTCGGGCCACCTCCATGCTCGCTCTTTGCGCGAAACGTTACAAGTAGCCCCACTTAAAAGCTCGTTATGCTAACTTCCGCGGCGGCGATTCCGTCGGACCAGCCTGGAAAGGGTAGCGCATAAATGGTTACCGCGCCGAAGGAATGCCAGTGCGAAAGCAATCGTCAAAGGTGCCGACCCGGTGCCCGTTGCACCGCGACGCGTTCCCCGCTTTCAGGTGTCGAGGGCCCGCCTGCCGGCTAGAGCCACTTGATGTACGCCACAGAGTGACGAACGCCTCCGGCAAACACACAGGATCAAATAGCAAGCCGCCTTGTATTACTCCTTCATGGGTGGCGACCGCTAAGTGCGCAAACAGCAAACGGCGGGGCTGAACGGCCGAACCGATGCGAGGCCTCATCAGCGCTACGCTGGTGCCCGGTGTAGGCCCATTTATGCGCAGGAAAAGCAATGCGTGGCAATCAGGGGGGTCATCGGGACGACGTTTCCATCCCTACCTGCTGTCGCCGGCGTCGGGGTGGGTCCCTTTGTCCGGTGTCGGACAACAAACCAGATGAGCTCCGCCATCTACGGTGCCGAAGCACTTTGGGGCCTGCGGTCGGGGCCCGTCCGGCCGCACCTGCTTTGATCAAATGCCACCACGGCAATGACACGTGCCGGAGCGAACGCAGCACAACGGCCGGCGTTGCCCCCCAAGTTTAACGCACAAAGTAAATAAAAGAAAAACTACAACTACCGTACGCCCGGTTGTGACGGTGATCCTACAGTAGCTTACAGGCTGACGTAACATCTGCAGTCACGTTAGAGCACAGACATCAGTATTGTCGAAACAAAGTTCATTTTGCAGTGCAATGACTTGAGTATCATTCGTAACGTTTATTAGCTAATTCCACTGGGGTTGAGCAACGCTTGTATACAGCTTGCTGAATCTCTGAATCACGGGAATGCAAATTGCATGTTTATTAGGCTGCTTTACAGGCGGAACGAACTCTAGAACTATAATTGACGTTAACCACAAATGCCTGTACGCATTTCGGGTTAATGGTGCACATGGGTTTGTCGCTTTGCAATGAACTTAGATAACGAGCACTGCAACCACAATTTACATAGCATCGACATTACACCTGCACAGGGTATTTTTCCGAAGCAATTCCAAGACCTCGCGTGGCTCTGTAGTGGAATACCTCATTGCCACGCGCAATACCGGTGTTCGATTCGAGCGGGGATCCTGATTTTTACGCCTTGCACTCGTCGGGCCAGCACTGGCGATGCCAGTTTTTCTTAACGCCCTCGCATTCAAGTTGCCAATGTCGGTTCTCGCCGTTCCTGGTTAGATATAAGCTGTGAGTCACCTGGGGCGCATACCTGCATACCACGGGCCGTGGTAGACGTTTATGTGCCAAAAGCTTCTGGAGCAAAGAATTTGACGATGTACGCGGCGTCGTTGTCAAGTTCAAGTTCTAAGTCCAAGTTTATTTCACATTTTCCCCTTTTTTACAGCAAAAGAAAATGCAAGAGCGAAGATCAAAAAGCTCAACAGCAGCAGCTGGACGGGGTCCCTACCCCCTTCGTTTGACAACAAGAATACAGCATATATGTAAGATACAGACAAAAAATACAATACATTTTCTACACACTTCTATAGCCACGTCTATGCATATGCAAGATCTCTACATATTCCAGTCTATATATGTACACGTTCATACCCAGATCTATTTACATACAAAGTTTGCACATATTTATTTATCCGTACATTTCCATCTGACTAGAAACATAAATAATAAAAATACAGTTATGTACGCGCAAAAAACTTTATTGACACAAAAGGATGATAATGTCCACATAGATTAGTTCTGCTTAGTGATAATAAAGTTTTATTTCCAAATATTGACATTCTTCAGCTGAACAGAAAAAACAAAGATAGAAAAAAAATAAACAAAATAAAGAGTACGAAATGGAGAAAAACAAAACTAGGAAAAGAGAGAGGAAACATGACTGCAAGAACGGCATACATAATTGAAGAACATGTAGATCTACTTATTAAATCAGATTTCAATGTCTTTTTTTGTAATAGTGTTCAACTCAGTATCGCAAGCATAAGCACATTCGATATTTAGGAACTTGCTACTGCAATCGGTTTAAGCCATAATTAGTTCTTGAGAAAGGTATAACCTTCCTCGAAAGGTCAATTTATTCATGCTGTGACCGGATAGCAACGATCGTCAAGCCCTCCTTCCCTTTTCATGCCAAATTTGGTCTACATGATTTTAATGAAGCGAAAAGACGACAGCACACAGACGTAGACGGCTAGAGAGATAAGTAGATAGAAAGGCTCAAAGTGCATAAAGTAACAAATTTTTCCGAATTGAAAGAACAAGATTACTGCAGATCTACGAAGTCAATGCTGCTCACGGAGCGAAGCTCCTTCGAAGCCAGTCTACATAATTTTATTTTGCTAAGTGTAGCGCCATTGATCGATGCGCTAGCGCTGCACAGTCTAAGTATGCCAGCGGCTTGCGAACAAGGCAGCGCTGTACACGGCTAGTATGAGCGTTCTTGGTACTAGCGGCATCAGCGCAACACCTCTGCGCGGTTGGCAAGTGCGCAGCGTGTGCTCTGAGAACAGTTCTGCGCGTGACCTCGTGCGCTTCGTCGGAGAGGGGTTTCGAGCGGCGCCGCCGCAGCGCAACACATGTGCGTGGTCGGTACGCGATCTGCGTGCGCTCTACTAACGGTTCTGCGCACAAACTCATGGCATTGATCGATACGCTTGCTGAGACGGGGACCTACGACAACGACGGCGACAACATACATCGCGCGAGCCTAAGGAGCTTTGCTTCTAAAATATATGCGCTAAAAAAACTCACAGTTTCGCCACAAGTGCGATGCAATGAATGCGATAGCAAGAAATTCGAACTTCACACGAAGAACGACGAGTAGCTCGATACTTGTGTCACGTCACTGAAGCACAAAGAATGACGCTCGACAGGAACACGGAGTTATTTATAAATTAGGAACAGTGTAGGCCCAAGGAGACGTAGTCAGATGCTATGGAGTCTGGGTGTTTAGTGCAGAAATTTCAAGGTGGCCTAGCCACCGCCACTTTCTTTTTGCGTGCTTTCTCGCTTGCCAAGCGTATTTTCCTGGCAAGCTTGGTAATTATGGTATTGTGAAAGAGTAACTTAGTATTACGAAAAAAAATATTTTCTTTCTTAAATGACCGTTTAAAGAACCCCAGGTGGTCGAATCCATCCGGACCTCTCCACTATGGCGTCTCTCATAGCCTGCGTCGCCTCGAGACAGTAAACCCCACAATAAAAAAAAACAACAACCAAAGGTTCTATTGCATCGCTTTATTTAAAGCAAATGCCAATTCGTGAACTTCCGGATTTAGGCATGAGTCTGGCTGTATTTTGGATTCATTCACTTCTTACGCCAATTGCTCTGCCAGCTCCGACACCACCTCCTAGAGCAGCAGCTTCATTGATTAGGACAGCTGTAAACAAAAAACAAAGGAAATGTATTTTGTGTTGCGAATTTACACCTCGTAATTAGACCACTGCCACTGTAGTACAAAGTGGGAAATTCAAATGGCTTTTGCTGTGGTGGAGTTATGAGACATTTGGCATTTTTTCTTTGCAATGATATTGCCAACATTTAGGGAAATATAGGAGCATAGGCAGTAAATCATAAAATTACAATGTATATCTCTGCTTTAGGGAATGTAAAACATTGACGGCTACACTTTTTGGAACGCTTTGGATAAAGCAGCCTCCAATATTTATTTTTTCACCTATTTTTACATAATTTTCCTAATAAGCATTACAGCTCTTACCTACCTACTTGGGCGAGGTACTTGACATTTTAACGCCTATTTTTACGAATTTTGTACCGGACACAATAAAATGCTATGTTTTACGCACACCACGTTTTTCTTATGATCAATCAAATAGTACGCCAGACCTCAGGTTAATAAATCGATGAATGATATCATAAATTGTCTTTATTCGGAATATTAACAGTCACAGGTAAAAAATAATCATATGCCAAGTGTTGTTTACCCATCCTCAAGAGAAAACGAAAGACATCACAACATGTCTGAAGCAGAACGCATAAGCCTAACGTAAAGGAAGTTTGGCACCGGCCAGTCTAACTGTCTATAAGTTTTTCATGTTTGTGACGAAGAAACTTTGAAAAAGATTTGTATTATTTCATAAAAAAGCAAATATATGAATTACCATAACTTCTATATTTATGACACCAACTTACTTCAATGAAGCCATAATATAAGCCAGCTAAAGCTTCTATCACCTACACGAGTATATGACTGCATGAGAGGAGACGCTG
>JALIZH010003896.1:0-20162 GCA_030522465.1 Rhipicephalus appendiculatus | reverse complement strand
TTCGCTATGAAACGAGAATAACTTGAATGGAATTCACAACTTACAGATGCGCAGGATCGGAATTAGCGAGTAAACGCTCCTACTCCCTATGTTCATTCAGTTTCAAAACCCAGCTATTCATGCGCTTTCTTGCTGTAGACCTGCACGAATCGACGTATGCGTGATTTGAGGCATCTAGACAAATTAGCAGAATGATTACATATCTGTATGAGATGCTTTAACCTCCCGAACGAGTAATTAACGCTGCTTAACTTGTGCGAGTGCCAATTCATTTATGTTCGTAATCTCGTTTCATGTGGCTATGTTTAGATATCAGTTTCGGCGTAGGAAAAACAGAGGGGAGAGAAGATATTGTCGCTTTTCCATCAAAACTACAATAGTTTTGAAGTCCTGAAGAAGTCCTGAATTAAGAAGTCCTGAATTAAGAAGTCCTGAGAGACCCCGCCCGGGCGAACAAAGCGCGGCAGCCGATCGCCTCCACGACTAAAGCAATAGACCTGTTCAAGCTTTCGGGAATGTTCTCCGAAGACGGGGTCGCCGGCCACCTGGCTCATGACGTCAACCTGGAGTGTGCGCTCATTGGTGCAAGCTTGTGTGGATCCACCTGACTTCTAAAGATGCATCCGACTATAGTCATATATCATTCCATGCAGTGGTATACCCTTTTGTTTATAAATTGTGTTTAGCATCGCCAGTCTTGCAGTAAATCCCATTCATCACTAACCTTGTGTCATTCAGGTGGGCGAGGTGGTCAGTCCATTGGTCAGCGGCCCTCTGGAAGTGCTCGATGGCCAAGCGCAAAGCGTCTGTGGATTAAACATTCAACGTTGTGGCATACCTGATCGCACTGGATGGCGCTTGAAGTGAATGATGTGAACTTACAAAAGTCAGATCTTGCGCATGACATGCACGTATTGATACGACTAGTTGTTTTTATGCACGTATTGATACGACTAGTTGTTTTTATTTGTAACCCTGTATCACTGGTTAAAACTATTACAAGTGTTAACTTTGGGCACAGGTAATGCCGGAATCAGGAATGTATTGGAACACTCTTGGGTTCTTCTGGATGTTCCAATCAGATTCTGCGCACGACGCGAGTATTTTAGTTCATTCTTGAAGGTACGCGAGCGCCAGCGAGTATGCCGAATGTAGAATTCTGCGTGTATAAATGCCGAGGCGTTTCATCCGAAGATCAGATTATCCACAACCGTACTCCCCGCCATCATTTTACTGCCACTACCGTGAGTGTTTCTTTTGCTGATCACAAATTCTCCCAATATTGTTTGCGTGTTTCAGTGCTTCTTTCTTCACCGTTACAAGGAAACACGTGACATCATTGAAATCGGCATGCCATCGACAGCTATTCAGGAGTGCCTAAATTCCTTTCCCAGCGATTATGTGTCGTTGACTGAAGTACGTTATCAAAATGTCTGAGGAAACGAAGCAACAAAGTTCCACATTCCTCATTTAGCCCCACGTCAGTACTAGGAGCTACTTGAAGCTTCTGACGTGCAAGTGTGGAAAGCAGATACAGTTAATATGGAGAAGTGTTGGCGCTGGAACAAGAAGAAATGATTCTACGATCAGCGATATAGTTATTAAAACGTCCCAGTGGGAAGCCGTTATAACCTTAATAAAGATGCGTTGTTTTCTAAGAAACGTATTGAAACGTATCCTCAATAAAAGAATCCGAGCATTGAAGGCGCCGCTTGAACTTTTGCGAATGCGCGCCTTTCGCATTATCTTCTGACGGTCGCGGGTTCGATCCCGGCCGCGGCGGTCGCATTTCGGTGGAGGCGAAATGGTAGAGGCCCGTGTACTGTGCGATGTCAGTGCACGTTAAAGAACACCAGATGGTCGAAATTTCCTGAGCCCTTCACTACGACGTCTCTCATAATCAAAATCGTGGTTTTGGGAACTAGAACATCAGATATTATTATTTTTATCTTCTGACGGTTTGCGTGGAAGCTACATCATCTGATTCAACTTCTCATCATCTGTTTGCCTGTGACTGGGCTGAAGAAGGCACTTAGACGAGGTAAAGAGGTGATGTGTAAGTGTAGACTGCAAGTAACATAACTTCTGTATATTTTTACGCCAAAACGAGGATACGGTTGAGGAATGCCAGAGTGAGACGCTCGGAATTAATTTTGATCACGCAAGGTTCTTTAACGTGCGCCTAAATCTGAGCATACGAGTGATCTTGCATTTGGCCCCCATCGAAGAGAGGACGCCTTGGCCGGGGAATCGAATCCACGTTGTCGAGTTCTGCTGCGCGAGGTCTTACCTAGTGAGCTACGACGGCGTGTTAAACCGCAAGTGAGTGAACTACAACGGGAAGTAGTCAAACAGAGCCGGCTGAGGCGACAGGTCGGAAACGAAACTAACACCGGTATTTCTGTACTTGGAAGTTGCGTTGCTGAGTATGAAGACAACGACACGAGAGAGAGGGTAATCTTCAATTAAGTGATGAAAGCGTTGAAAGTATTGGACGAATACGAAGTTAAAGAAGTACAATTCAGTGCTGAATGGCCACTCAAATGTTGTACGCACGCAAGCAACGCCAAAACATCTCACTACTCCCACACTTGCATATAATGAAACCACAGAGGTATTGCTGGTAACCATGGTTGCTGCGTCAGTTATTCCTGTGTTAAGTTAGTCGGTTGGAATCAAGTTTCTGACGCAACATTTTGATCGCACTCTTTTACCGACCGAGGGAAACGCCATTCAGCTCCAGTTCCAGGGCGAAAGGTGACTTGCGAAGCTCCTCCAGCGACTCTTTCAGGCGTAGAGCGGACGACGAGAAATTCATCGGGATCAGGGGTGAATCAGCAGCAAGCCAGAGTGCAGCGCCGTGGAGCCGAGCACACAGAGGCACTAGACGAGAATCGGTCCAGTTGTAGAGGTGGAGAGTGTCGTAAGCCGTGTGGTGAGCAGCGTACGTCACCTCGCCGCTCTTCTTGCTCATCTGCTCAGAAGAGAACATCAGAAATTATTTTTTAGCAACAAAATAGACCAAAAGTACACCTGCGTTTTTCAATGCATTCCGCCAGCATAAAGAAGACGGAATTTTGGGCAGTAACAACAGCGCTTCACAGTTTAAGAATGGGAGAATGAGCGATGTAACTGTAAAGGAAAAGCTAGTTAGTTAGTTAGTTAGTTGGTTAGTTAGTTAGTTTGGTTTTTTATGGCGCAAAAGCAGCTGAGGCTATGCTGCGCCAGACACAAGACGTTAAGGAATGGACACTGAAATGATGAACTTTTAAAGCTTATTTAACAAATTACATTCTTTCAGAAAGCTTAGCACGTCAGGCAGAGGTACTATAGGGTCATCTCCTAGAAACAAAGCAGGGTGTAAAGGTACGTGTTGTTTGTATAGTTTGCTGAAATGTTTTTGTCTCTGTGTTTCAATGTTTGGACATGTGATTAGGATATGCATAAGTGTTAACGGTTCTTGGCATTTTTCACACGTTGGTTGTTCTTCCTTTGCGAGCAAAAAGTTGTGTGTCAAGTGTGTGTGTCCAATGCGAAGTCGGCATAATATAACTTCGATAAACCGTTGTTGGTGACCGCAGGTCTTCCATTCACCGAGTATGGGTTTCACCATGTGGAGCTTGTTATTCGTGCATGTGTCCCACTGTTGTTGCCATTTCGCTAGTAGAGCTAGACGAATTGTTCTCTGGATGTCTTTAAGGGGAATTTTCACATTGGCTAGTGTTTTGTGGGCTGCCAATGAAGCGTATTTATCTGCTCTTTCGTTTCCAGGTATCCCAACATGACTTGGGACCCAGCAGAAACGGATGGAAACTGCCTGGCTGTTTAAATATACCATGTTTAAAATGTCACCCACTAATGGCTCACATTCGGATTTTATATGTAGTGCTTTTAGTGCGCTTAGTGAGTCGGTGTATATGATTGCTTTCTTGTATTTGGCAGCGATGATTTTCCGCACTGCTTCACTCAAAGCATAAGCTTCAGCTGAAAAAAATGGAAAACTACGAGGTACTCTCACAGACACTGCACTTTCCGCTGTCGCGATCCCAAAACCCACATGGTTTTCTGTTTTTGAGCCATCTGTGTAAAATTCTTCGTAATCCCTATATTCGTGCTGAAGTGTATGAAATTCTTGAATTATGTGTTCTGGTGGAGTGCTTTTTTTTGTTGAAACGGCTTAGTGAAAACTCGCAAAGCTGTGACAGGTCGAACCATGGCGGCAGTCTTGGTGGTTTAATAGCGACGTGTAGTGCTCCTTCAGGGATGGCATAAATGTGGCAATGTTCCTCGAAGCGCAGGACAAGTGGTTTGATTAGGTTTGGTTTGATAATGTAGTGTAAGCGTGAATTACACTTTGTGACGATGTCGTAGCAGATGTGTTGTGGTGATGACCTTATTCTTAAGACGTATGACAGAGTTAGTAGAGCTCTTCGGTGACTCAAGGGAGGTTCGTTGCATTCCACATATAAGCTCTCCACTGGCGATGTTCGGTAAGCACCACTAGATAGACGTAGGCCGAGATTGTGCACAGGGTCAAGACGCCGAATGTAAGACCCCCGTGCCGAGCCGTAGATGACACAACCATAATCTAAAATACTGCGCACGATGGAACGGTAGATGCGCAGCAGGCAGAGTCGATCGGAACCCCAGTGTTTATGGGATAACACCTTCAGAAGGTTGAGTGCTCTATTAGCCTTAACTTTTAGTGCGTTTATATGGTAAAGGAAGTTGAGTTTTTGGTCAAATGTAACTCCTAAGAATTTGTATTCTTGTTTTACCGGAATTTCAGTGTTGTTTAGTTTAAGAGCAGGGTCAGGGTACAATCCACGTTTTTGCGTGAAAAGAACTGCGGTAGTTTTTTGTGCCGAGAAACGAGAACCGTTTTGGCCAGCCCATTTCGTAAGCTTATTGATTGTTATTTGCAGTTGCCTTTCACAGGATGATAGGCTCGAGGCCCGACAGGCGATCTGAAGATCGTCAACGTATACGGAGTGCATGACTGTGGGAGGTATGACCTTGTTGATGGAGTTCATTTTGACTATGAAGAGTGTTGTACTCAAAATGCAACCTTGTGGCACGCCATTTTCTTGGACAAATACTCGAGAGAGTACTGTGCCGAGACGTACTTGAAATGTTCTGTTAGAGAGGAAATCACATAAGCAGTTTAGCATTCTTCCACGAATCCCCATGTCTGCAAGGTCTCTAAGAATCCCGTATCGCCACGTCGTGCCATATGCCTTCTCTAAGTCGAAGAAAACTGCGAGACAGTACTGTTTGTGTAGAAATGCATCTCGTATTTCGTGTTCCAGTCTAACAAGATGGTCAGTGGTAGAACAGCCTTTTTTGTATCCACACTGGTGTGAGTCTATAAGCTGTGTTGATGTAAGAATGAAGGTGAGTCTTATGTTTATAATGCTCTCGTATGTTTTTGCCAGACAACTTGTTAATGCAATCGGCCTGTAGCTGCTCGGGGATGTTGGGGGTTTACCAGGTTTTAAGAGAGGTATGACTATCGCATTTTTCCAATCTTCAGGCATTATGCCGTATTCCCATATTTTGTTGAAGAATTGGAGAAGAGCCTCCGCCGATGCTTGGGATAGGTGTGCCAACATTGTGTAGTGTACGCGGTCAAGCCTTGTTGCCGTTTGTTTACCAGCGGAAAATACACTGTTTAATTCGTGTAGTGTGAGAGGATGGTTGTAACATTCATTTGAGGTACTACCAGTAGGGAGTTTTTGTTTTTCAGCATTTTCTTTGTATTTGAGGAATGCATCGGTGTAATTCGCTGAACATGATACATCGTAAAAGTGTTCGCCTAAAAGGTTGGCCTGGTCTTCTAGTGTTGTTTGTGTGTCTGGACTTGTAAGCAGTGGTATTGTGTATGATGAGTATTCTCCTCTGAACTTCCTCACCTGATCCCAGATATGTTTAGATGTCGCTGAACTATTAATGGTTGCTATGTATTTCTGCCACGAACTCTTTTCTGCCTGCCTTCGGATGTATCGTGCTTTGGCTTTTACCTGTTTAAAACTTATGAGGTTGCTATAAGTCGGGTACCTTCGTAGGGTTCCCCAGGCCTTCTTTTGTTGTTTTTTGGCTTCGGTGCACTCATCTGTCCACCAAGGATATAACTTTTAGCGCACAATGCCAGACGATTGGGGTATCGCCTTTTCCGCCGCTGAGATGATAGCGCGTAAAAAGCGGCCAGTTTGCGAGTTGCAATTTGCACCGGCGTGGCTTGGTGAGGAGTGTTTGATACGATGGCATGAGTTTGATGATGGCGGGTTGGTGGTCGCTACCATATGATTTTCCATGGACTTCCCATTTAAAATCGACGAACAGACATGGTGAGCAGAGAGCGAGATCTAAACAACTAAAAGTGCGTGATGTTGGCGAAAAATATGTAAAAGCACCCGAGTTTAAAAGGCAGATATCGTTTGATAAAATGAAATCTTCAACGATCTGCCCTCGTTGGTCAGTTTTGTCGCTACCCCAAAGGGTGCAATGAGCATTAAAATCTCCAACTAAAATAAATGGTTTTGGTAACTGTTCCACTAGATTTTCTAGGTCTTTAGTGGTAAAAAGGGTGTGAGGTGGGATATATAGCGAGCAGATGGTGATGGTTTTGTATGATAGAATTGTGACGGCTATGGCCTCGAAAGATGTGTTTATTTGGACATCTCGCGTAGGAATGCTGCCCTGCACAACTATGGCTACTCCTCCCGAAAGACGGTTGCAATGTTCGCGGTCCTTTCGGGCAACTGTGAAGCCCTTTAGGAAATGGTCGTGTTTTGCACCAAGATTTGTCTCTTGGAGGCAAAAAGCTACCGGTGAGAACTTGTTGATGATCTCCTTTACGTCACCTAAGTTATGAATTAAGCCTCTACAGTTCCAATGCGCGATAAAAGCCATGATGAAATAAAATTAAGCAAATGTACTTCTGGGGATTGATCGGTTTAATTAAAAGATGATAGGTGACAATACTAAGAAATAGAAATACAGAGGAATGCGATAACCATTACGGTTATCGCTTACTTAGTGTGGTTACTGGGACCTTGTCCTTGTCCTGTTTGGCGCGCTCGAGGGAGCGCTTGTCCTTCGGTGTCGATGACACCGGGGTTTTGTGGTCGATCTCCATTGCCTTGTCAGAGGCGCTGGCAGATCGAGCGTGTGGCGCTGAGAAACGAATCTCAGGCCTTGGTACTCGATTGATTTTAGGGCCCAGGGAGACCGGTGTCTGCGGGCCCTTTGATGTGGATGGAGCAGCTGGCGCTGCTTCCTTTAAGGGGGCGGTTGGAGTCACCACGGGACCACTGGGTGTGGTTGCGGTGGACTCCCGAGGCCTTTGTGACGCTGCCCCCGACTGCGTCACATCGGCGTAACTTCTGCGGAAAAGGTACGACAGCCGTTTTCGCGCTTCGCTGAATGATATTTTTTCTTTGACGGTCAGAGCGATCACTTCTTTTTCTTTTTTTCCAACATGGGCATGACCGGGAATACGCTGGGTGTTCCCCGTCACAGTTAACACAGTGGGGTGAGGATGTGCAGTTTTCGGATTTGTGGTCGTTTGCGCTGCATTTTGCGCATGTTTCTTTGCCTCTGCATGAGTGCGAGGCGTGACCGAATCTTTGACATTTGAAACAGCGTCTTGGGTTGGGGATGTAGGGTCTGACATTGACCTTTACGTACCCAGCCTCGAGAGAGGTCGGCATTTCACTTGTTCCAAAGGCTAGTATAACGTGTTTGGTGGGCACTTCCTGATCATTGCGGCGGATTACTATTCTTTGGACTTTTATTACATTTTGGTCTTGGAAACCTTTGAGGAGCTCTTCGTCACTAAGGCCTAAGAAGTCTTCCTCGGAGATTACTCCCCTGCTGGTGTTTAGAGACCGATGGACTGAAATGGTGACAACTGTTTCTCCAATGCTGGTTAGTTGGGATAGCTTAGGCACTTGGTCTTTTTCGGTTAGCTCCAGGAGGAGATCACCGCTTGACATTTTGGATGCTTTGTATGTGGGTCCGATTTTTTCTTTTAGGCACTTGGCCACCAAAAATGGAGATAGCTTTCTTAGAGGTGCGCTTTCACTGTGGATGATGTGGTATTTCGGGAAGGTAACTTTCGTTTCTGTCGAGAAATGGAAACTTGCTTCGGTGCGGCCTCTCTTACGAGACCGATCAAGGACGGCGGATGTTTGTGAAGCCATAAAATATGAATGTGTTCGGTAACAGCGGCGACCACCCACCACGGAGTCCAACAAGGGGGACGCGGCCGGACTTGTTAAACAAGCCCTCCCGACGCCAGCCGTACGCTGTCACTATAACCCAATGTAATTATCCAAGGTGGGATACCTACACAAGGTTAACTCTTGCCGCCAGGAAATATGGAAGTAAACAGAAGTGAGGAGAAGACAGGAAAGATAGAAAGTGTGAGAGAAAGACGAAGATGTGGGAGGAGAGAGATAGGAAAAGGCGACTGCCGATTTCCCCTGGGTGGGTCAGCCCAGGGGTGCCGTCTACGTGAAGCCGGGGCCAAAGGGGTGTGTTGCCTCTGCTGGGGGGCCTTAAAGGTCCAAACACCCGGCGTCGGCTCAACCCCCAGGATCCCCTTTTCCCCGGACACGGCGAAGCCACGCACGGCTAGGCGTGGGAGGGAGTCGAAACCCCCCCGTTAGCTCGGGTCCGTGGTGTCGCTACGCACCAAACGCCTGCTTGCGCGGACGCCCCTGCGGGGTAACGGAAAAGCGTGTGAAAAAATTATAATGCGGGTCTGAGAGTAAATGCGGACGGCTACTATTACATTTGCGGCATCCACGGCATACAAACTTAGTAGCGCGAATGGTATACCAAAGTTCGGCGCAACAAGGGCAGGGTCGGCTTGATGATTTGATCAGTAGAACATCTTTGGCTAGGTGGCGCATTTGGTAATATATCTTGTCATTCTTTTGTATGTCTGAATTTTCGTGCACGGGACAATTTTCGGGACAATGTTTAGCAGATTATTCCGTAGCACGATACGATTAAGAATGTTTCGGGCGTCGAACTGAATTAACTGAGTCAGCGAAAGTTTAACTTAAATTCGCTAACAGAGGTTTTCTTTCTTCACGAGAGAAGTATTGCGCAAATGAATTTGGTGCAGTTGCATGTGCCTAGTCAGCTATTCTCTGACGCACTTTTCCGCCTCCAGGATCGTGTGATTATTGTTGAAGTACGTTTCATGAAGACCTCTTTGATTGGTATTGTATTTAAATGACGCTTCGGTCTAAGAATATAACGCGGTTGCAGTTCTCAAAGTGTTTAATTTCAATCACTGAGCGGTTAAGAACGTTTACCTTTGCTCATACCACTTAATGAATGTTCTCTCAGAACTTTGGACGCTCCCTTAGTTGTGGCTTGCTTTGTTTAATGATGTCCTACGTCATCACAATAGGGTAATGAATACTGCAGAGCAGTTCTAAGGAAGAGAAAAGTTTGCAGTGCTGAGGCGACTGGATACTGCATACTGCAATAGAAATACATACTTGTCCGATGATTTCATAAACAATCATCTAAGTGTATATGATATCAGCAGTCACTTAATTACGTGTTAACAGGCAGTTATAAGCTTGTATAGGTCTCACAAAATAAACTACTAAGTAATCTGCATCTTAATGTAAACAAAAAAAATGCCCCCCACCTCCCCGAAGGGAAATCGTGAGGAAATGCGAATGCATTTATTGCGCCGAGAGATTTCGCCTTCACAGACTTCTGCCATCGCCTTGAGAGGCGCCCAGCCAGCGAACGGTCGAGAGTAAGGCGCGAGCGGACGGGAGAGTGGGGCGCAGGGAGGCGGGAGAGCGAACGGCGAGAGGAGGAGCGGCGAAGCACTGCACCTACCCTCTCCTACACGCTCTCGCACCACATGCTCCGGTTGCTAGGGGCGAGGATAAGCGCCCGCCCCCGCAGCTGTTGCTATGGGAGAGGGAGTGAGAGCGGAGCGATAACACCTGCCGGCGCGCGGACACCGCCGCGGACAACGCCGGATGCCTGACATAACCCGACTAAGAAATGCATTCGCATTTAAAAAAAAATCGACAGATCCCACGTCTTGTGGGAATCGGTTTCATGCGAAGCACTCAGCGAGTAGCTGTCTATGCTGTGTTTTTTTTATTTTTGGCTTTGAGTCAAGCGTCACTAAGTGGATCAACGTGCTCTTGTAACTGCAGTAGTTGTGCGCACATCGTGGGCTTACCAGGCACGTCGACAACACTGGCGTTGAAAGGGTAACTTATGGTCTGGCGTAACGTCAGCACTCACGTTATAGCACAGACGTCAGTATTATCGAAACGAAGTGCACTTTACGGTGCGATGATGTCAATGTCGCACGTAACTTTCGTTAGTGTATTCCTGCGGGGTCGAGCACCACTTTAATATAGCTTGCTGAATCATAGCAATACAAATGTAATGTTTATTAGACTGCTATAAAAGCGGAGTCAACATTGGAACCACAATTGGCGTTAACCTGACACGACGCCTGTATCATAGGAGTACATATGTAACGTATATTGCTTTGTTATAAAATTAGATAGGCAGCACTGCAACTACAGTTGACATTGCACCAATATTACGCCTGCGTAGGGTCTTTTCCAAAGCAGTTACAAGACCTGGCGTGGCACTGTGGTAGAATACCTGACTGCCAGGCAGAATGGTTGGGTTCTATTCTTGCTGCTATCCTGATTTTTATTATTGGCATTCGTCGGGTCAACACTGCCGATATCGGCTTTTCTTAACGCACTCACAATTCCATTGCCAATGTCTGTTGTCGCCGTTCCTGAGCAGATATAAACTGTCAATTACCTGCGGCGCATATCCGCATACCGCGGCCCGTGGTATACGGGTACGTGCCACACGGGTCTGGAGGAGAGGGTATGACGACGTACGCGACAGGGTTTTTCACGTTGTTCATGTCAAGACCAGACAGCCGTATTCCTCAAGCCCTCTTACCCTCCCATGTAAATTTTGGTCTACGCCGTTTAAGTAGGCGATTACGAGATACATGAGCGCCTAGACGTAGGCGGCCAGACAGACAGACAGACAGACAGACAGACAGACAGATAGATAGATAGATAGATAGATAGATAGATAGATAGATAGATAGAAAGAAATAAACGGTCAAAGTGCATTTTGTTCCCTAATAAATGCTTCGTATTTAAAAGCGACGTGACCTGCAACCACGTTAGCATTCGGCAAAATGTAGTTCTCGTGCACCCAGCTCGCATCTTTTGTCGTTGCTTGCTCATACTGCTGAAATCAATAGCGCAAGCAGAATACAAGTAGAGCTCTCCAAACTTGTTTTCTGGAACCTTGCCATCTTAGCCCACTTCTACGGGACCAAGCGAACATTCTGAAAGCGTACCTTCTCTGGCTTCAGAAGAAAACTGATGGAAGGCACGCCAGCGTAAAGGCTGAAAGGCACATTGTCCGACATGGCATCCATTACCTCAGGACTGTAAATAAGAAAAAAGGACGCATCGTGTCAGCAGATCGTCTAACCAAAATTCAAAGAAAGCCTTCCCATTTAAACAGTAAGAGAACCGAATTGACAAACTTCTCCGTCTGAACTGCGTTTTTCCAATAATCAACCGCATCGTGATTTGGCTGAAATGTTTTCATACAAAAATTTTTAGCGTAAGCCATTTTTGTGAATACGGGACCGGTAATTGAGTAAGTTCTACAATGCTGGATTTCACTTTGGTTTAACTAAAGTGCCGCAGTGTGTTTCGAATGGTTCAGAGTACGGGGTGCGAGAACCACTATCTTGTTTTGAAACTAGAAGCAGACAAAAAAAAGCACCAGAAAAAAAAAACACGACCCGTATGTGCAAAAACGTGTTACGCAAAAATTTTCTGACGAAAATATTTCAGTCTGTAACGATGAGGCACATAAATCATCGGCGAAGACGGCTGACCAATGGGAACAGAAGTTTCGTGAATTCGGCCCCAGAACTATGTCGGGGGGAAAGACGGACACAGGAGCTGAATTTCACCCGGAAAATATCTAACAACATGCAGTATATGCCAAGAAAAAAAATGGCCAGTGAACCACCGATATGGAGAATCACAAAAACAAGCTAACAAACTTTAAACACCCATTTCTATCCGTGAAAACATTTGTCACGGCGCAAACACAGTGCATTTTCAAGATATACTTTTTTTTTTTAGAATGAGAAAGTAAGGTCTTAAAGGAGTACTGACATGAATTTTAAGAATTTTCGGATTGTTTCTCTAAATGAAAGTACTGGTGTCGAGAAACCTATAAAGAGTGTCGTAGTGCATGGCAATGCATTGGATATATTTTTAATACCACTACCATAAAAAAAGCAATTTCTGTTTCGGTATCGAGGGGGCGGCTTCTCAGTGACGTATCAGAGCAGGTGACGTCACGGGAAGACAGCAACTGGCGACGTACTAACGGAAAATCAATCATCTGCTCGTGGTGCACATAAACAACGATGAGTGAATTGCCGTCCAGTGATCCTGGCTGTGATTTCTGCGTTTTAGGCTGCATGACGGACGCAGAGCTCGCGAACTCAGAACTGACTTGACTCGTCGGGATAATGTCCATTGCAGTGGAGCTGGCTTGTAGATGCTCACCGACGAAAACTTTAAAATCAAAATAAAATATTTTATGCGTGTTGTCCGACTCCGCTGTGTGGAGAGCGTTGACACTGCATTCCAAGGAAACGAAAAATGTCCATTTTGCGATGTTCCAATATCGTGTCAGTACTCCTTTAACGACGCACTAGGCTTTTGAGATGGCGGCAGGTGCCATCATGATTTGCGTCTCACCATTGAAAGGTTAGGCCACAGGCATGATTCTATCGTTCTGTGGGGTACGATCAAATCTCTACAACGAATGACCAGGAAGCCTTCATTTTCCGTCCGCGCCCTTACGTAATGTTCTTCCGCGCCGCACCTTTAGGCGCCAACCTGTTTGCGCGACATTTTTTTTTTAGCTTTCGGCACAGTGCCTCCGACAAAGAAACGAGAAAATGGGTGCCGGTAGCCAGAAACCTCCAGACGAGAAATCTGCAGTATAAAGACCTCGCTGACCTCGTGTGGGCTTGACTGTTACAGCATGTTACTCAAACTTAAATGCGATATTCCTCTTGGACAGCCTAATTCACCTGTCAATTGTTAGTTACAACCAACTGGCCCAACGTTTCCTTGTAATCCTACTGTACGCTTGGCCAGTTTACTGTGCGCTGAGTCGAAAGGCTACGAAGACTTAGTGCGGCTCATATCCCCAACATGCATGGTTAGTGGTAAGAAACAACGTTAACAAACCTAAGAGATGCATGCTCCGCGGCTCGTGCGTGAGCTTAAAAGCCTGAAGAGCTTACCTAATACAATATCTTGATAGCTAGCTGGTGCATTAACGGTTGCTAACAGCGCAGAATTAGGGGGAAAAAAGACTACGCAAAAGAAGACATAAAACAGAACGAGCGCACGCGCTATATCTGATTTGTGCCTTTTGTGTTGTCATCTCTCGATTCTGCTGTGTTATAGATTGCAAGGCAGCCTCCTCACAAAACACCGGACCGCTTTAGTGTTGGTTCAACGAACTTCAAGCTTGCTGTCCATACATGGGAGAAATAAGTCACCTAGAAGAAGGCCTGTGCACGAGCCCATGCAAACACCAATTCTAGAAAGCCGGCGAAAAAAAGGTACCAGAGAGAGAAAAAAAAGCAAGAAGAGGAAATGCAGGGAGGAAAAGGTACCAGTGTTCTTTTGGAAGCTAGTGGCTTCGAAATGAAACAGAGTTTGCGAAGGTGTTTTCCTAAATAAATGTCAAATATCAAGCTGAGGTACTGACTGAGTGATGTGAGTAAATAAATAATGTTTCCCTTGCACCGCCTTAAACATGAGCAGCGCTAGAAAACGCAGGCAAAATACTATTAAAAAAAAACAACTTAGAATTTTCCTTTTCTTTGCGCAACGCACAATCGCGGCGTTTGGTTAGTCGGGGTGACGTGACAGATTTTTAAGACAATCCCTCTAGTGTTCACAGCTGCATAGGTTCAACGTACTGATCCTTCTGAAATGTATAGATTATTTTTTATCTTTAACAATAACTGTTGGGGTTTAATGCCGCTAAACCACGATGTGGCTATGATGGACGCCGTAGCGCAGGGCTCCGGAAATTTCAACCACCTGGGGTTCTTTAACGTGCACCTAAACCGAAGTACACGGGCCTGAAACTATTTCGCCTCCATCGAAAATGCGGGCGCCGCGGCCGGTATTCCATACCGCGACCTTCGGGCCAGCAGTCGAGCAGCGTAACTACTAAACCACCGTGGCGGCTAAGTTGTTTGTCGTTGAGCACTCCACAAGTCATAATGCAAGTAAGCATAATAGCGGCTTCGATTCCCAGCCGTAGCAGCGGCATTACATGAAGAAGAAATGCGAGAACACCTGATTTCTTATATTTTGGCGCACGTTAAAGAATCCCGGGTAGTCGAAATTACTCCGCAGTTCCCAGCTATGCGGCGTGCACCTCATGTAACATGCTTTTGCACGTAAAATCCCAGCAATTACAAACGGCTGCTTGCTTAATTTTACAATCCTCCCTGCATTAGCTCTCGATAAAGGACTTTGTTCTTACGTAACATAGCATGACTGAGGTCATACTAACCGAACAGATAAATTAGTTTTGTTTGCGATCTTGACCTGTCCTCGCCAGACGTCGTAGAGGGTCCTGTTGGCGTTCTCGGGGTCTCGCACCTGGAAAACATGCACCAATACTGCCTGTAAATATGTCAACAGAGCGCCGAGCACAGTGCGCTGGACCTGCTAAACTCTCACGCGATCATTTATTCACCCGTGAGGCTGCCTCCACAGCAAGACTCTCCAGCGACGGGCACGCCTTTAGGCACAAGACGATCACCTGCGAAAAACGGACTCTGTCTGATTACATTTCATTTCGAAGCCTGATTCGCAGCCTCTTTCGAAGCCTGATTTTTCCGCCAAAGCAACGAAATAAACTGTCCGATCTAAGCGCAAATATTCCTTCTAAGTGAATCTTTCCTCCTTTTTCTGCTAACCTTAAAAGATGTACCAATAACATCCTTAAGGACAGCGACCGGTGTAGTCGTGCGTTTAGAAAACATTTTCTGGTGTATATGATACGTTTCATCAAAGTATCCTGGCAAGACCACAAATGAGCGAAAGGAAGGCTTTGTTCCTAGAGGCTATTTACAGATGGATGCAGCCAAGACGGCTGGATAGGAATAGCCCGGCACGTCCCATGGCCACAGTCCTCTTCGATTCCTCCAGTGAAAGCCCTCGTAACTTCTAACCTCTCTGGCAGGTGGAGAGCCGTCTTGACAAAGCACACGTACTCGAGGCGGCGGTGTATAAGGCGGGTTTCAGTTGTGGTGCGTAGATGTTGGCTTAAGGTAGCAAGATAGATGTTGACGAATAGTCCGGTGGCACGATGTTAAAGTTGAAATGTTAATGTCAACGTGAAATCTTGGGCCCTTGGTAAGGAGATTTAAAGCGTTTTAAGAAAATTTTACACGCCCAATATAAATGATGATTAGTGGGGTTTCTTGGCGCAAGGGCCATGGGTGGCCAAAGAGCGCCATGTCTTTGATGTGGTGTTTGCAATGGAAAATGATTATGATGACAGGGTGTATTACGGCTGTATAGAGGCCTAAAATCACGCGCTATATAGAAGCGTAAAAACTGTGTATAAAGTATAAAAATATGGCGGCGATACGTTATGCGATCTATGGACGTGGAATGAATTGAGAGTGAGTATGATATCTACAAATGAGAGCCATGAAAACAGCACGAATGCCTCCTCAAGGCCTTTGAGGCCAAAGGCAGGGAGGCAGGTGCCTTTTTAATAGAGCTTCCGCAGCAACAATCCCCTTTCAGAGGTTGTGCTACGGATTGCCAGGGTATATAACATGAAAGCTATTAATTTCCTTTAAAAACGCCAACACAGACTGATGTTTAAAAACCGGTTCGATTCCCATAAACATCGATGGATGTAGTGGTATTTGTTCTCGGAATGCTAATGGGAAGTACTTCTTTCTTATATGATCTAATTCAGTGCATTGGATTAGTATGTGCAGGACAGTGAGTGGTTCACCACATTTATCACACAAAGGTGGGTCCCCACCGGACAAAAGGTATGAGTGTGTGCTGTGTGTATGTCCTGTTCTTAATCTGGTGAGTGTAACTTCTGTGTGGCGTGACTTCGATACTGGCGGCCAATTCGCGAGATGTGGCTTGATGAGATGAAGTTTATTTTGCGTTTGCCTGTCCCATAACCGCTGCCAATAGTCCCTGAGCTTTCGTTTGAGGAAAGGTTTGAGGTCAAGTGCAGGGACACCTATGGATGTATTGGCAGTGCTTTCGTGGGCGGACGCAGCTAGCTGGTCCGCCAACACGTTTCCCTGTATCTCACGGTGCCCTGGCACCCAGCAGATTACGACATGCTGTTTTAGAGTGTAGACCGTGCACACGAGTGAGTAGACCGAGACGAGGATAGGGTTTTTGTGTCTTTTCAGAGTTTTGAGGGCTATGACCACGCTCAGGGGAATCTGTGTATATTACTGATCTTTGTAATTTTTGTTGTTGAATGTGTTTAACGGCCGCAAGTATAGCATAAGCTTCTGCTGTGAAGATGCTGGTGTTAGGATGTAGAGTACCGGCATCTGAAAAAGATGGGCCGACCGCTGCGTAGGACACAGAATTGTGAGTCTTTGAGGCATCAGTAAAGGATTCTGCACATGAGTATTTATGCTGAAGTTCGAGGAAGTGTGTTCGAATGTGTGCAATGGGTGCACGTTTAGTAACTTCTACAAATGATATGTCGCAATCTATGAGCTTCCACTGCCATGGCGGGACATATGCAGCGGGAGGAGCCAAACGGTGGTCAAGAAGTGGCACGCCCATTTCTTCAGCTAGACCTCTGACACGAAGTGCATAAGGCTGTCTCATGGCAGGACGGTTGTCAAACAGGACAGAACTGGACAAGGCATTGATAGTGGAGTGTACGGGGTGTTCGTTGTTCGCGTTCACCTTGAGGAAGTATGCAAAAGATAGGAACGATCTCTGGAGATGCAGCGACCACTCGTTCGAGTCAACGTACAGGCTTTCCACGGGGCTAGTGCGAAAAGCTCCCGTGGAAAGACGAATGCCTAGGTGGTGGACAGGGTCGAGCGTTTTCAAGGCTGTTGGTGTCGCAGACTGATAAATTATCGCCCCGTAATCCAGGCGCGTGCGTATGAGGCTTCGATACAAATTAATGAGGCATTTCTTGTCACTACCCCATGCAGTGCGTGACAACACTTTCAGGATATTCATGGTTTTCAAGCACTTGTTTTTTATGTAGTTGATGTGTGGCATGAATGTTAGTTTGGTATCTAATATTAGGCCCAGGAACTTATGCTCGGTCTTCACAGACAGACGTTGACCATGTAGGTATATGTCAGGGTCGGAGTGAATGCCTCTCTTCCTGGAAAACAGGACGCACGTGCTTTTTTGCGGATTTAGTTGGAACCCGTTTTCCTCAGCCCATTTGCAAACCTTGTTCAAGCCAAGTTGAATCTGCCGCTCGCACATTGCGAGATTGCATGATTTAAAACCGATCTGCACGTCGTCGACATATGTGCAGTAAAACATGCTGCATGGAATGCACAGTCGCAGGGAATTCATTTTGATGATAAAAAGTGTGCAACTCAGGACACCACCCTGAGGCACTCCAGTTTCCTGGACAAATGTGTGAGATAAAACATTCCCCCACTCGGACACGGAACGTGCGTTCGGACAAATAACTTTCGATTATGGTCAGCATATTACCTCGGACACCCAAGTGTGAGAGGTCTCGCAGTATGCCGAGGCGCCATGTGGTGTCGTAAGCCTTTTCCATATCCAGGAACACCGAAAGAAAAAACTGATTATGGACGAAAGCGTCACGGATTTGTGCCTCGATACGCAAAAGATGGTCAGTGGTGGATCTACCCTCGCGAAATCCGCACTGGTATGGATCCAGCAGATTGTTTGTTTCCAGGAAATGTAGAAGTCGGCGGTTAATCATCTTTTCGAAGAGCTTACACAGGCAACTTGTTAGTGCGATCGGCCTGTAACTGGTAACGGAAGATGGATCCTTGCCTTGCTTTAGAATCGGAATAATAATGGCTTCCTTCCAGGCAGAAGGGATCTCGCCGGAAAACCAAACAGCATTATACAGGGAAAGGAGGGCTTTTTGAGTTTCAGAAGGCAGGTGTTTTAGCATTTCATATACGACCCGGTCAGAGCCTGGGGCAGATTTATTGCAGCAGTTAAGTGATGCCTGTAGCTCAGCTAAACAGAAAGGTGCATTGTATGCCTCGTGTTTTGTGGGTTTCCGCTCTAGCTTCTGTTTTTCAATTCTTGTTTTGTGTCGTTGGAAAGCTTCACTATAGTGGGACGAGCTGGACACTTGTTCGAAGTGTTCGCCTGGTCTTCCAAGCTGTCGCCTTGTGTGTTTACTAGTGGAAGTGAATGTGCTTGTCGTCCTGCTATTTTACCAACCATGTTCCAGACTTTGCCCTCCTGTGTATAAGAATTGATGCCAGATAAAAACTTGTGCCAACTATCCCTTCTAGCCTGTCGGCGTGTTCTTCTGCCTTCAGACTTTATGTTCTTAAAATTTGTAAGATTCTCCGCTGTCGGAGAGTCCCGCAGAAATTTCCATGCCTTGTTTTCCTTCCTGCGCGCATTTGCACACTCCGAATTCCACCATGGGACGCGTCGCTTGCCGGGCAGTCCAGATGTTTGCGGGATACATTTAAGTGCAGCATCAGTCAGGAAAGCTGTAAAGTACTGTACAGCTGCATCTATGCTTAAGCCACTTATATCAGTCCAACTTAAACGGGTAATCTCATGAAACTGTTCCCAATCAGCTTTGTCTGTGAGCCATTTAGGAACCTGTAGGGGACATTCATTTGATATTGGTGAGCTCAGTACTACAGGAAAATGGTCACTTCCGAAAGGATTATTTATGACTTTCCAGTGGAGTAGGGGTAGAAGCGATGCAGATACAATGCTGAGGTCTATGGACGAGAAGGTTTTGTTGGCGAGGCTATAATATGTTGGCTCTTTCCGATTCAGAAGGCACGCACCGGAAGAAAAAAGGAATTGTTCAATTAGGCGACCTCGTGCATCGCAGCGAGCGTCACCCCATAGCCTGCTATGTGCATTAAAGTCTCCTAGGACAAGATAGGGTTCTGGAAGTTCATCTATTAACGACTGGAATTCTTGTTTATGCAGTTGGTATTGTGGAGGTATATACAGAGAGCAAATGGTGACGAGCTTATTGAAAAGGACAGCTCGAACAGCCACTGCCTCAAGGGATGTTTGAAGTGGCAGGGGGTGTGCATGCTATCCCTTGATTAACTATAATGGCGACACCTCCGGATGATGCCAAGGCTTCATCTCGGTCCTTTCGGAAAATAATATAACTACGTAGAAAGTTGGTGTGTTTGGATTTTAAGTGTTTCTTGTACACACAGCACCTTTGGTGAATGTTTGTGTAAGAGTTCTTGGACATCGTCGAGGTTTCTAAGCAGTCCTCTGACGTTCCATTGTAGGATTTGTGTTTCCATTTTGAAAGTAAAGTAGTGCTGTGTGTACCAAAAGGGAGTGCCTGTCGTTTAAGCGGGAAGAACTCAGGTAACAGGGCCGTCATCGGGCCCCGTTACCGGCTTTTTTAGTTTTCTTGGCGCGCTCCAAGGAGCTCCGCCGATCTTTCGGCACCAAGGGTATCGTGGTGTCCATTGCCTCCTGGGAGGCACTGGATGCCCGCATGTGCGAGCTGGGAGTTCGAGTTTTGGGCCTCGTCTCGTGAGACGAGGCCTCGAGGCCTGACGACCCTGGGGTCTCCGGTCCCTTTTCGCGAGTAGGCGCAGTAGACTTAACTACTGCCGCCTTGGGGGGCAGGCGCCACAGCCGACGGCTCACTCTGCGCAGGCCGAAGGAGTGGCGGGGGCCGGTGCGACGTTGCCCCCCGGCGCGCCGCATCAGCGTAGGGTGTGGTGTAGAAAGGTGCACACCTTCTACGCGCTTCCTTAAATGTGATGTTTTCTTTGACTTTGGGAGTTATAATGTCCTTTTCTTGTTTCCAGTTTGGAC